>CM065133.1:34722500-34807500 GCA_033026305.1 Cirrhinus molitorella
ATGACAGCACCTGTCAACTGCGATGACACACGTGCTGTGTGTGTGTCAGAGAGCTGGTTCAGTCAGAGACCACTCACATGTGGTAGTTGTTGGTTGCTGTCAGCACAAGGTTAACTGTCAACTGTCAAGAGCTGAACAGAACCTTGTGTGTGACTGCGCTGTTCTCGAGCAAATGAAATAGCATGATGAAAAACGTGTGGCCGGATTAGATGGATTGCACTATACTAGTCGCTTTAGAAGTGTTTGCACAAAGCCCAGACTTGAACACCTTTGGGATGAATTTTGAATGCCGACTGTTAGCCAGAGCACATCACCCAACATCAGCGTCTGACCTCATTGAAGCTCTGCTGTCGGGATGGAGACAAATCCAACAGTGTAAACAGCGATTAAAAGAATCCAGAGACACTGAAGATGAATGCAAATAGGGAAAAATAAAAAATGAGGGTGAATTTAACCGCAAAAACTGTAAAAATACTGCAGTAAAAACCTGTTAAATGTACAATTTACAGTGAATAATCGTAAATTGACATTCCCAGAATTCCCTGTTACATTTTTAAAATGATGTTTTTTTTTTGTTGAAATAAATCTTTCTTCTTATTTTTTTTTCTTAGCAGGTTTGTACATTAGGGTTGTATGCTACATCTAATGTTGTTAAATGGATGTTTTTTTTGCATTATTTCAGTTTCATGTGTGTTAACATGATGGTGTTTAGTGTTTGTGTGAATGACCCTGTGCACCTTCTATATACAGTTGTGCTCAAAAGTTTACATACCCCTTGCAGAATCTGCAAAATGTTAATTCTTTTAGCAAAATAAGAGGGATCATACAAAATGCATGTTATTTTTTATGTAGTACTGACCTGAATAAGATATTTTACATAAAGCACATTTACATATAGTCCACAAGAGAAAACAATAGTTGAATTTATAAAAATGACCCTGTTCAAAAGTTTACATACCCTTGATTCTTAATACTGTGTTGTTACCTGAATGACCCACAGCTGTGTTTTTTTTTTTTTGTTAAGTGATAGTTGTTCATGAGTCCCTTGTTTGTCCTGAACAGTTAAACTGCCTGCTGTTCATCAGAAAAATCCTTCAGCTCCCACAAATTCTTTGGTTGTCCAGCATTTTTGTGTATTTGAACCCTTTCCAACAATGACTGTATGATTTTGAGATCCATCTTTTCACACTGAGAACAACTGAGGGACTCATATGCAACTATTACAGAAGGTTCAAACGCTCACTGATGCTCCAGAAGGAAAAAACATGCATTTGTTCAAAAGTTTTCACCCTCAGCTCTTAATGCATTTTTTTTACGTTGCTACTGTATTTTTTACTGTGAAATTCTGACAACCACAGCTGCCATTTTTCTAACGTAAATTTTACGGAATTATTTTTACAGTGTGTAGCCGGCAGAGCAAACTCACTTCACCATGCGCAAAATATTGGAGGAAATTCCTAAATACTAAACTGGGGGTGGAGATTTATATGAATGTATCTGAGGGGAACTGACTGTCTTTAGAAAAGGTTAGATGGTATACTGTATAATGCATATTAATGTAGTATTTAAAAGCACAGCCTTGCTTTGTTTATAGCGATACTTAAGGAAAAGCTGTATTGCTGCTGTTCCATAAGTGCCACCTGCTGTCAGAAAGTGAATTTGCATCTCATTCAGCCCATCTGCTGTTTTCGTTTCTCGTTTAATGAACGGAATTCTACAAAACTAGGGTGAGACCATTCTGTTTTTGCTTCAAATTTTAAATTTATACAATCGAAATTACAGCAAAAACCGCACATGCTGTATGAAGCACGTTTGTTTGGATCGTTATTAAAATGCAGTGGTTCTGCATATAATATATAATCTATATAATATATATAGCTCCATTGATTTATATATAAAATGATTTATATATATATTTGACCCTGGACCACAAAACCAGTCATAAAGGTCCATTTTTGGAAATTGAGATATATACATCATCTGAAAGCTGAATAAAGAAGTTTTCCATTGATGTATGGTTTGTTATGATAGGACAATATTTGGCCGATATACAACTACTTGAAAATTTGGAAACTGAGGGTGCAACAAAATCTAAATATTGAGAAAATTACCTTTTAAAGTAGTCCAAATGAAGTTATAGCAAAGCATATTACTAATCAAAAATTAAGTTTTGATACATTTACAGTAGGAAATGTACAAAATTTCTTAATGGAACATGATCTTTAATGAATATCCTAATGATTTTTGGCATAAAAGAAAACTTAATAGTTTTGACCCATACAGTGTATCTTTGGCTATTGCTACAAATATACCCCAGCGACTTATGACTGGTTTTGTGGTCCAGGGTCACATATATATGTATACATTTATTTTCATGTAATTAATCTAATTCTAATTTCATTAAGTTATAATGAGTAATACGTTAAAATAAAGAATATATATTTTTTAAATTAATTGGACATTAAAATGAACACATTTTTAGATAATTTATTATTAACTAAAATAAAGATTAAAGGTCAATAAAAGAGGGTTCCTGAGCCCTACTGATGTAGCTGTGGGGCTGTATGAGACGCAGAAGGTTGAGAAATGCTGTCTTCTGGAAACATAAGATGTGGTAAAAATAGAGCTTTGTTTTTACAAGGATGGAGACAGTTTAAGAACATCTGTAGCAGGCTAAATGATTCCCTAATTATTCGCAGTCATGGTTTCTCCCCTCCCTCCGCTCTCACACACTCAAGCTTGTATGAGCTCTGCGATTGCTACAGACAAGTTGCGCCTGGGGCAACCCCAACCGCAGCCCATAATGATCCAGGCTGTTGCCATGTTTACATGTGTGTTTATGTTTGAGGGAAGGAGTGAATGATGAGGTGAGCGTGTCTGGTTGAGCAGGCAGAAGAGCGAGGGAAGCTGGTGTCATCTCAAGCATAGATTTAATTAGCTGATGAATTCCAATCCTGACGTGCCGAAGCCGTGAGGAGTGTAGGAGTAGTATCGACAGAGGAGGCCAGCTCCATTAGGTAGAGCCGAAAGAAGGGTTGCTCGCATGTGCACGAGTCGCCCCGGGCCACGGGGACTTTCCCGATGTCAGGCATAAATCCTGCCCCCCTGACAGTTCCAAGTTGCTGTGGAGACACGAAGAAATTGCTTTTGCAGCACAATTTTCGTCGAGTCTCCCGCTCACTTTAGGATAACGTGTAAAATGTGGCCGCACTTACATAAACAACAAAATCCCTGTAATTTCCACATCTTTTCTTAGCCTGCGAATGCACGGAGGGAGCGATTTGGAGTTCTCAGCGCACTTACTTGCATCAGCGCAATGGCTACTGCTACTAGTAACAGCTGGAACGAGCAAATTACGGTATCGCTGTTCCTCTAATAGCACTATTTTGGCATATTCCTGACATTTGAAATCCGTGTCCTGGCTGTTTGTTTGGAGAAAACAATGCCCAAGAAATGAAAATTGCTTGCGGCGTGGCAAGATGCCGTGAAAGCTCTCCGCACAATCTGAAGACATAAATCTACTTGTACCTGACAGAAACATGTCTCTCTTAGTTCTAACTGGTATGATTGAATGTTTTGGCTGGCTTTTAAGAGCATGTTTGCACAGTCCAAAAAACTTAAAGCTAATTATCCCAGCAACGGTAATGATAGCTATTGGGCGAGCGCCAAGCAACACAACTAAAGTCAATCCGTTGCCGCATTATAAGGATTATTTTGAAAGTGATGCGAATTTGCGCTGTGAGGATACTTGAATATCGTTTCAGTCTCACGATAATTAGCTGTCAGTCGCCTTTGTTTTCTCTCTGAGGTGTGGTTACAGATGCGCACTAGGGTATTTCGGGACTAATTCAGATCATGCCTGTTGCTGAGGGTTTGTCTCGATGGAAAAAACGTGTAGGTGCGATTCTGAGAAGCGCATGTCAAATTTGAGGAACAGGTTAGATGAGTTGTTCTCTCCCTCTCTTTCTCCTGCTCAGTTCCTGTCTGTCTTTCTGTTTCTTGCTTCTCTCCCTATCTTTAACATCTCAGTTTCAGTCAGGGATTCCCCGACTCGCTCGTGTTTGGGAATTGAGTATGTCTGAACTCGTTAAATTAGAGCAGACCTTGTCGCTTAAAAACACGGTGCAGAGATTCGGCCGCATGATGCAGTAACAAAGCAAAAATTAACCTTCATTTTATTTAAATTGCCCTCGTTCCATATTCTGTTTTTTAGTTTCTTCTTTCATGACGGAGCACAAATATACTGGTTGTTTCCTATCATAGAAGTTCATACGAGCCTTTGCGCTTAATTAATCTTCTGAAGTGGTAGGATAACGTTCTGCCAGGAACAGGCCGAAATTAAAATCATTTTTCACTCAAAATCCTGTCATCGATGCTTGTTCTCTTTCCCGCATTCATGAGAAGCAAAAATGACTGATTTGTGAGCAAATTGTTCTTTTAAAAGGATAGTTCACCTGAAAATTAAAATTCTGTCATTATTTACTCACCCTAATGTTGTTCCAAACCCATAAGACCGTTCATCTTCAGAACACAAATTAAGATATTTTTTATTAAATCCAACCGTTTTCTGACCCTGCATAGACAGCAACGCAAGTGACACATCCAAGGCCCAAAAAGTCAAGTCACCATGACCTTTTATATAGCGCTTACAGTTTTAAATAGGAAAATAGTTTTAATAATGCGAAAGGACAATAGTAAACACTCAACTGATTCATGTATGTCATCCTCCAGCTCATTTCAGTTCAAATAGCGTCTGAAATATGGATCTGGAAATTAAGTGTCCACAAATAAGCAAGCCAGAGGGAACCAAAACTCCATCTGTGAACTAGAAAGGTAGTAAGGACATTGTTAAAAGTCATCAACATCAACTGTAATTTTTATGAAGCTACAAGAATACTTTTTGTGCACAAAGAAGACAAAAACATGGACTTTATTCAACAATTTCTTCTCTTCTCTACCTTTCTGGGCCTTGAATGTGATAGTTAGGGTCAGAAAGCTCACGGATTTAGTCAAAAATATCTTAATTTGTGAACAAAGATCTTACAGTTTGGAATGACAAGAGGGTGAGTAATTAATCACAGAATCTTTATTTTTGAGTGAACTATCCCTTTAAGTCAAATCTTTTCAGTGAATCGGTTAACAAAATCCTTCAGATTTCTAATTGATAGAGCGTTTTGTTTGTGTAATACACTGTAAAATAAAACTAGAGATTGTTCCTTTAAAAAGAAACAGATAATGCAACATCTTGATGACTTGCAAATGATATGCACCGAATGCATTTAGCCATATACAAAATTTAGTCATCTGTCCCAGTTTACACGAGCTAGGAGACAAATGGTTTGATGCTCTGTGTGTTTTCCAGTAACAGCAGAGCATGCAGCTCTGTGCAAACAAAGACACTTGATATCAACCAAAGGGAAGATTCCTTCTCTCAGCTTAGAGGGTTTTTCGCTGAGTTTTATTACCAGGCAGTTGCTTGTTTTCATATTTCCTTAAATTATGTTTATGTTGGCAACCTCTTGGCTCATGTTATTGAGTTATGTCATAAGACTGAATTGCATTTAACCATTTACTTGTGTACTTTTGCATTTAACTCTTACGCATAAATGCCTTGTGTTTGTCAGATCTCCTTTGACCTGGCTGAGTACACCGCAGACGTTGACGGGGTGGGGACCCTTCGCTTGCTGGATGCAGTGAAGACCTGCGGTTTAACTGACACCGTCCGCTTCTACCAGGCCTCCACCAGCGAGCTCTACGGGAAAGTACAGGAAATTCCCCAGAAGGAGACCACACCGTTTTATCCACGATCTCCTTATGGTCAGCACGCACTCATCTAAAAACATGCTGTGTGTTTATATTTTTAATGTTATATTATTAATAAATTAATAAAAACACAAATGTCTTTTTTTCCACAGGTGCTGCGAAGCTCTATGCATACTGGATCGTTGTTAACTTCAGGGAAGCTTATAACCTCTTTGCTGTGAATGGGATCCTGTTCAATCATGAGAGTCCTAGAAGAGGTCAGAAACGCACCGCACACAAGATGAAAAACATTTTTTTTTCTTGGTTTGTTTGGTTGTTCTAGTACAGGGATACTGAGACTACTTCGCTTGGGGGCCACTTTCTGGTAAAGTACGCCTGATGTGGTTTCATTTTCAGTTGGTTTTGAAAAATGTGCAGTAACCAACAGCCGCTGCTGTGTGTTTGAACTGCGTTTCTATCACCCCATTTATCAAAAGAGGCACAAGTTCTGGTCAGTTTTAACAACTCAGCCTGCTTTTTTAATTTCCATAATGAAATAAGAGTAATGTAAAAATGTAAATCTTGCATACAAATGCATTTATAATACTTAAATGCTTCCAGTATGTTACAGCTTCACCCAAAAATCTGTTCTATCATCATTTACTCACCCCCATGTCAAATGCATGACACAAAAATATATTTTTAAGATTTTTCATTTTTGGGTGAACTATTCCTTTAACCCTAACCCATTCAAAAGTTTAGGATTAGTAGGATTTTATGTTTTTGAAAACTACTCAAGAAACATTTCTTATTGTTATCAATCTTGAAATATTGCTAAATGAAGTGTGAAAACAATGTTGCAGTTTTTTGTTAATTTTTAGATAAACAGATTTATTTAATGCAGAGCAGCATTTTTATAACAAAAAAACAGAAGTCTTTTTTTAAGCAGCATAAATGTATTCATTTTTTTCTTTAGAAAGAATCTTACTGCCCGTAAACTTTTCAGCATAATGCTAAAAAAAAATTCACCATAAGGTAATGCTCACTACTCACTGCCGTTCAAAAGTTTGGGATCAGCTAGATTTGCATTTATGAATTAATTTTTTAAATTAATTAATTAATTATCTTATGCTCATCAAGGCTGCATTTACTTGATTAAAAATATAGAAAAAAACTGTAATATTGTGAAATAATAGTTTTCTATTAATATATTTAAAATCTAATTTATTATATATATATATATATATATATATATATACATCATTATTATTATTATTATTATATATATTTTTTATTTATTTATTTTATTGGAACCTGTGATTCTTTGAATAAAAAAGAACAGCATTTATTCAAAATGGAAATCTTTTCTAACAACATCTTTGCTATTACTTTTTATCAATTTAACTTTCAATACAATTAATTTCTTTCAATATACAGTATGCAATAAAGCTTGCTGAATACTGTATATTGTTACAAAAGATTTCTATTTTAAATAAATGCTGTTCTTTTTAAGTATTAACTAATCTTGATAAAAGAATCACAGGTTCCAACAAAATATTAAGCAGCATAATTGTTTCCAACATGGATAATAAATCGGCATATTACAATGATTTCTAAAGGACCATGTGACACTATAGACTGGAGTAATGATGCTAAAAATTCAGCTTTGCATCACAGGAATAAATTCCATTTTAAAATATAATCTCATAGAAACCGGTTATTTTACATTGAAATAATATTTCACAATATTACGGCTTTTTGCCATAAATGCTGTCTTAATGAGCATAAGAAACACCTTTAAAGAAAATCCCAAACTTTTGAACAGCAGTGTATGTATTTTTAAGGAAACAAATTTCAATTCCAAAGGATTACAGTTAGACAAATTCATCAGTCATTTTTGTGTTAAATTTTCCTTTTTAGGTGTGAAGCTTTCAAAACAACAACTATTAGCTGCTAGATCTAACCTCTGGAGTGTGAATATGCCACGAACGGCTTGTTAGTGCCTTGATGGCAATCTTGGCGCAACAGACGTGTTTACATTGTAAGTGTGTGGCGTGACACAGTAACTAGATCGCTCCCATTATAAACGCTTGAAGTGTAGATATTTTCAGTGATTGTAATGGGAGTGACAGTTTTGTGAGAGATGTCACGTGATTCGAAATAGTTAAATTTAATCTCTCAGTCAGACAGAATCTAACTTAACAAGATATGACTTTCAAGATGGCTCACTATGTTGTGAGACATACAATAAGAGCGCCGCAGACTGCACCAAAGGAAGTGATGCAAGAGTCCAGGGAGAATGCTGTATTTGTGGCCAAAGCCCATTGTGATTGGTTTACGGGGGAGTATCATGACACAACATTTGGTAAAGGGTGCAGCCATGACATCTTCTCAACAACAAGAGTTGTTATTCTGTGCCCCCACCCACCACCCCAGAGCACAGGAAGAGCGGTGAAGTCATCCGCTAACAGTACTGGCGTGGATTTTTAAGCCGGTGACACAAACATAGGCAGCTAAGCGTGTACGTATATGTTGAAGAGGGAGTACAGGGCCGGGAGGAAGGGTTTAAGATATCTAGACAGGGAGAGAGATGTGAAAAAAAGCCAACTTCATTTCCTGTCCGATCTCAGTGGTAGCCTCCCCACGTTGGGCGGGCCGGCGATGATGAGTTAATCTGGTTTGGAATCCGCTTCGGAATTTCAGCCGGTGTCCACTTTCGCCAATAAACAAACTCGGTCCGAAAGAGTTTACGAAATATGAGAAGAGTAAAATAATCTGTTGCAAATCCGCCACAGAGACGTCTGGGGTGTGTGCGCATGTGAAAGCGGTTACACTTTGACACCTATTCAGGTCTGTACATCTAATAACTGTGTAGTTGGAGACGAGAGAAACGGTCGTGCCAGTCAATCAGACGACATCTGAGGGCTCCTCCATTACACGCTCATCTCTCGACTTTTTGTTCGCTCACGTTCCCTTCTTTGCCGTTGAAAGACGAGCGTTTTAAGAAGTTAAACCTCTCCAGGTGAGAAGGGCTGCACCTGTATGGAGGTGTCGATGGACCTCTCACCTATCACACACGCACAGGCACACACACACATGTGCACGCCGCTGGATGAGCCGTGAGATGTTTTGCTCTTTCACTCCTCGTCTACCCGCCTCACACACCTGTGTTTGTGTTGTCATGTTGTCACGGCAACAAAGAAGGGAAGTGAATGAGATGCTCCTTTACTGACTCAAATTAAACATCACTCTTCACCTTGTATCTCTCTTGCTTTCTGCTTCTCGCTCTTGGTCTCGCAGACACACACACACTCCCACATGCGCTCCCAAAAGCTGACATGGTTGGTTACTTGAGATTTTTTTTTTCTGATGGTTGGACCAGTAGTTCAGATTTCGACTTGATATGCCTTCACAGGCTTTTACATGATTATATGTATTATATTATGGGTTTTATTTTATAAAAATATTTTAAGAAAGACAGATGTTGGGGAAAGTTATGCATTGCAATATTGCGTTACTCCCTAAAAAAGTAACTAATTACGTCACGTAGTTACTTTTTATGGAAAGTAATGCGTTACGTTACTTTTGCGTTACTTTTTAAATCTGGGCAGGCCTTGCTTGTTTGTTTTTAATATAAAAAAGTTAGATTCTTAGCAAATATAAAAGCCCATTCACACCAAAATGAAATGAAGTGAATAAGCCTAAGGCTGAAGGAAAAGTAAATTGACGTCTGTACAGTAGAAGTGTAGGAAAAGAAAGTTCAACACTCTTCAGCAATGAGAACATGAAGCATAAATGTTAGTTAAACTAAAGTTTTGTTTATTAGTACACTGCAAAAAAATATTTTCTTGTTTCCAGACAAAATATCTGAATTTTATAAATCAAGAAGGATTTTCTAGACAAATAAAAATTATTCTAGTTTTTTCTTTAAGTGTCTTTAAGTTTAAGTCTTTAAGTTAATTAAGTGTGTTTTTGCTTGAAACAAGCAAAATAATCTGTCAATGGGGTAAGCAAAATACTCTTGTTTTCTGTTTGAAATAAGATTTTTTTTTTTTTTTTTTTGCTTATCCCATTGACAGGTTATTTTGCTTGTTCTAAGCAAAAACTTAACTTTTCTGAAAACAAGAAAGTAATTTTTACTTGTCTAGAAATTTTTTTTGATATTTTGGCTGGAAACAAGACAAAAAATCTAAGTAAGAAAAGTATTTTTGCTAATATTTTTTCACAAATATAAATGCATAAAAAAATGAAGCTTTATTTATTCTTTTTAAATTAAGTTTTAACATTTATTATATACTATATTTTGTCTTATGTTTTTTTCTTTCATCAAATGTAAATTTTTATTAAAGCTTATTTATTTTTCTATGACATTTTAATTCTTTACAAAAAACTTATCCCTGAAAGTTTGTGAATCTGAAACAAAAATGTTCAAGGCCCTGGAAAGTTTTTGAAAATAAACACGCATAGATACAGGTCCTTGAAAGTGCTTGAATTTTTGCTTGAAGTTAGTGCTTGAAATTTTCTGGAAAAAAATTCCTGTCCGCTAATGTATCATTTTGCCGACACTTCATGGCCAATGCATACTAGCTTGCTTAATTATGTGCATTTACATTAACTCCTTGAATTTGAAGGTGTTAAACCTGGAAAGTCCTTGAAATGTCCTTGAATTTATAGTTAACCAAGGTGTGGAAACCCTGATAACAGGAAGTCATATGGTTATATCTTGGATTTTTCTGTATGGAACTATAATGTAAACTCAATTTTCAACTAAAAGTAACAGAAACTAAGTTTACGCTCCCAAAGCACAATAATGCATATACATGCTTACAAAAAACTAAGATATAGCACTCAATAGGACAGTGAGAGTTTAGTCAGCTGGTCCGAAAACTCACAACGGCCTCCGTGGTCAGCGGGCCAACCATATTATTGAGCTCTCTTAGCGTTTTTCTGGTTTGACACTGCACATTTTGCCAGTTCTGAAAGAGAGCAGGGTGCTGCGGTGTGTTTTTGTCATTCGTTTAAATGAACGTGGCAATCCGAAGGTTGCGTGTACATCTGCATGAATGTGTGTTCAGACATGCGTCAAGAAACAGGAACGGGGCCTTGTACTGACAGTCGTTTCTTTTTTCACGTGCTGGAAATGTCTGAGTGTCAGTGACTGATAGACCAGACATCTTGACTGCACTTTATTTCCACCTGGTTTGGCAGGGCGTCTTTCCATCCATTAGAAATTTCGCCTAGATACTCAGCGTTACCCTCGCTCATTACTTTCAAAATGCGCATTGACAGCGCCCGGGCACCTTCCTCTGCCAACACGCACACCTGCAGGTCTGCCGCCTGTTTTGAGGCTTTGCTGTGATCCCGTCCGCATAATCACGGTCTAAACCAGCCCTAAACTGGGTTGTTTTAGACTTGATGAGAGCGAGCTGCGGTCGACTCCCTGCGACTCTGCTCCTCGTCACGGCTTCCCACCGTGTGCTAAGAGACGGCCTAATTACACTCCGACTGGAAACAGGAGCCGGTGTGCGGAAATGGCCTGTCTTGGACTTTTAAACACACTTGCACACAGACGCATAGCCGGCCCATTATTGTGGAACACGGTTTGGTCAATCGGCTTCGATTTACTGTTTTCCCCCTCTCTTTTTTTCAAACGACTGAACAGAAATCAGATCCCCAGGTCCCCCCCCTGTGGTTTGTCTGTGACGACGGATTGACCCGGCTGTTTACAGTGTGGTATTTTAAACCGTTCTTCTCGTGCCAAGCTCACGCACCTGGTCATGAGCTGCGTTTAGCACGGATTAGAAAGAGCCCTTTGTGATAGCAGCAAGCCTGCGCACGGGGGGCCCAAGACGGACATCCTGTAAGTGGAAAGAGTCTGTCCACTTATGATTTTTTAAATTTTTTTTAAATTACAGGTTACATTGCAGATCAGGTCTCGGCAATAAAGATGACCTGAACTGTTTTGTATCCGTGCTACAGTATATCTGACCTTTTTGCTTTTTCAATCTTGTACAATCATTTCTATGCCTCAAAAACACAATATTTGACTGCAAATTCAGCTTGATTAGTAAAAAGTTTATTGGTAAAGACATTTGATAAAAATGGAAGGAATATGTGTGAAAGAAGTTTAATAACTGATAATATTTTTAAAATGCATTTGGCAGATCCAACGTGACTTATATTTTGTCCAAAGAGACATTCAGTGTAGTTTTATTTAATCGGTTAATGCATTCCCTGAGAATCAAACCCATGATCAGCTGTTTGAATGATTTTTAATTATTAAATAAATACATTTATGCATTTGACAGGCGCTTTTTTAAAAAAAAAGTGACTCTTTGCATTCAAACCATAAATTTTAGCACTTCATGCATTTCCTGGAAATCAAACCTTTGCAAATGTGTGTTTTGGCTTTGATTGACTGTATAAGCTACAGGATTGCTTATAAATGTGTTTAAATAATTTTCAAATAAATCGACTTTTATACATTTGGCAGACGGCTTTATTTAAAGTGACTTATAGACCATCAGTCATCAGTTCATGTATTCCTTGGGAATTGAACCCGTGACCATCTGTTTTAGCTATGGGAGCTAAATATTAAACCTTACAGCAATTGTACATTTATGACACATTTACAATTATAAATGTAAGAATTAAATTATTAATTCTTTAAAAATATTAAGCGCCGTGGAAAAGAATAGCAGAGCGAGTAGAAATGTAGCCGGACTGGGCAAGCAGAAAAAAAAAAGTTTAAGAAAGGTTCAAGACCGCCCCAATTTTGTAGTTGGCTTTTGTTTTGCAATTATAGGGCATGATCTTCCCGGCATTGCTGATTCTCTCCAGAAAGCTTTTACGGCCAAAATCGCACACACATGCAGGCTTCAGTCCAAGTCAAGAGCGTAATAGGCGTCGTTCACTTACACACTTAAAGTAAGTGTGTTCCTGCTCTGACCCGGGCCTGATATTATAGGCGGTGGAGGTTTTCGTCTAGAACTCCCACCTCTGTCTGATTCAAGCTATAGCACAACCCAGCAGGACATGAGAGCGTCCAAGGTTTCCCACAGATGAAGCATTTGTGTGTGTGTGTGTGTGTGTGTGTCTGGCAGCTCAGTAGGACTTTGGACGGGCTTACAGATTCTCTGGGGTGGTCCAGTGACTAGACAAGAGTCTGATTTTTATCCCTGTGTGTGACTGTTAGTGTGTGTTTCTGCCTGTGTGTATGCGGAGCACAGATTGACAGCCGTAGTTCTCAATTCGCTTTGGCTGAAACACACAAATTTGCACTGACGTGTGTATGGGGGGGTGGGATCAAAAATGAATGAAATGGACAGGTACAAGAAAAGAATAAAGGATGAAAAGGACCAAATGAGAGTGAAAAAATTACTGACAAGTAAGATGGAATGAATGCTTCATACTAATCTCTCACAAATCTGTGTGTACTTGTTTTTTCAGGTTCGAATTTTGTCACTAGGAAGATCAGTCGCTCTGTGGCGAAGATCCATCTTGGGCAGTTGAAGTGCTTCAGCCTGGGCAATCTGGACTCCAAGCGAGACTGGGGCCATGCCAAAGATTACGTGGAGGTAGTTGCTCACATTCGTTCTTCATTTGTGTTGAAGACGTACATATTTTCTTCCATGATGCGTTGTTTACCAACACATGCCACGTTGTCTGTATGAGTAGCCAGGTTTCCATTAGAGATTTACACACAACTTTTGCAATAAGTGTTGCTACTATCGACATTTATAAAATATCTTTCCATTAACCAATGTTGTGCAGTATAAACTAGGGAACAATATCAAAGTATCACGATGTGAAGTCAACAATATATTATTGTGATATTTAAAAAAAAAAAAAAAAAGACAAATGAAGACTTGGAAGAAAATTAACATTTTGTACATTGTAATGTTAAATCCTGTCTAATGCCTTTTAAGAGTTCAAAATTAAGAGGTCTAACCCATGTTCTTAACTAAGAAAACTTCGGAAAAGCCCCTCCCCTCGAACGCAGATGAGCCAATGGCAGTTGAGACTAAACCTCGGGAATCTGTAGGTTTTAGCAACATTTTCGGTTTAATGGCGTTTATGCTACAAAAATAATAAAACAATGTGCCTGAGGTATCTATAACACTGATTTATAGATACATTTAACACCTAAGAGGATTGCCAATGGAATTTGGAATTCATTTTATTATTTAACATTTATTTTCTGGTTGTTATACTCTCATTAAGTGGCCTTTTTCATTAATATCATTAATATCTCTGGCTAAAACTAGCTAACGTTAGTGAGTCCGTGTTAGCGTACAAACCTCAGCTATTCTATTATATACTATACTATTCTCACGGCATGTACAGTGTAGGTCAAAAACACATAAACGAAGGTCTACATTTCAGTGCCTCTCCATATTAAAAAAGTAATGTTACACTGCGGTACATGAACATTGTTGATCCTGGATGTTGTCATCTGCGATCGCGACGACCGTAACATGAGATTTCTTTCATTCGCATTGCGATCTGTAAACCCTTGATTTCAAATGAATCATGTTACACACCATATTTATTTTAAAATCATTTATATATCTCTCCGTGGCATATTAAAGCCCTACTTGAATGCTCCTCAACAAGAGGTGGTCCTTATGTGTTCAAAATTTATCTAAATCTTCGGACGAGGTTTTCATAATGACAGCTGTCATTGTAAGACAGTGGGAAACTCTGTTTGTTTGTCTGAGGTAGCAACAGTAACTAAGGGGGACGGGGCTTACCGATAGGTCAGTTGACTGGTACCTGAACTTTAAAGGGGACTCACCCCTGTTTTATTTGTGGTATACTGTTTCAATTTAAATTTTATTCACACTGGTGTTTTAGGAAGCCAAATAAATTAGAATATAATGATAACAATAGCTATTTTATATTATTGCTATTGCTATAACAGTAATAACCATATATTGTAAAACATATATTGGACTGTAAAATAAATTAAAATGTATTTCATAGATATATTATTTTTGCTTTAAACTAAAGTAGGGAAATTACAACACTTCTTTTCTAATTTCTACACTTGAAAGATATTTTGAGTTTAGACTGCAGTAACATTACCCATTTAAACCACTTGTTAACAATTCATACTGCACTTTTAAGCCTTTATTTCAACAGGGAAAACAGGCTTAAAAATGGAAATGCTGTAATCAACTGCTGCGAAAATAAAGCAATACCGGTGGCCGTTGCGTTCCCAAACACATGCTAAACTTACAGCACATAAATGAGTTCACTGTATTTACTGTGAACTGAGGTGCGGAAAGCACCTTCACTATGAAACACACAGTGAAAACAGACTTGAAGAAGAGATGAAGCCAAGATGAAACTGAGCCAAAGCATAATGGCCCAAAACACAACCTTAAAGACCATTTTTTGTTAGAATAAGAAGTTTAAGTATATTTTAAAAACTACACTTTTTGCCCGAAAAACCTATTGTTTCATATTGTCATGTGACCATGATAACATTAAGAGCATTTTGCTATCGCAAACCACAATATTGATAATACCTTTACATCCCTAGTATAAACACAAGCATTGACTAGAGTGGCCGTGATCAGCTCCGGTGCCGTAATGCGCAGCAGACGTGTGCATTAATGGCAACTGTTTCTGTTGCAGTTTTGTGAAATAATTCCTATTCGAATTGCAGAGTTTTGGACATGTTTCCATTAGGCTTATTTTCAATTTGCAATTTCAACTTGTGCAATTTGAAGGATAGTGAAAACGCAGCTATTGCCTGTAGCCGGGTTTTCATTACGATTGTGATGATGACGAAATGTCAGTGTTTCCTTTAAACGATGTTATGTGACTAAAACTTCTTGCAAGGGGTTATCCAAGCATTAATGTAAAGGAAAGTCCCTTATACTTGAGAGCAGCCACATAGGTGTTTCTTGGAGTTTATAGTACATTTAAAGAATCATTATAGGACTTTACATACTCCATTTGACCTGTAAATGCAAAAAAGTGTTTCATTTTCAGTTTTGCTAAATATTCCTTTTTTAAATTGCTTGAAAAACCACTTCATGCAAGTGTAAAAACTTTTTTGCGATAACTGTGAGTTCATTTTTATTGTTTTTAAAACGTTTCCATTGGCCATATTTACAATTCGAAATTTGAATTTGCACAGTTTTAAGAATAATGAAAAAGTGGCTAGTGTGAGCGATACACTGAAATTTCAGCCCTGTATTTCAGCCCAAACATCTATCCCAGTGCTCATTTAGAATCACTTTAATTTAATGTAATCAATGATTTTTTACTTAATATTGATGATTGACATACTGATTCAACATTAGTTTGAGATGAGGCCATCATTTAAAAAAAAAATACACACATATATTATATATTTTTACAAACATGTATAAAACATCTTAGTATAAATATTTGTTTTATTAATTAATATTATAATTAAAAAATTACAGAATTGTAAATTCTATTAAGTCCAAAAATCTCCATTACATTCTCCATACAGTGCGCATGCTTTGTTTTAGTTGCATTAGTGCAACAGTGATGATTCAGAATATGAGTGTTGTGTTTTGTTGACTTGCCCTAATTTGAAAAGCATAGTTTAGACAAGGTTTGCATGTGAGAATTCATTGCATTGAGGCTTCAGGATTGCATAAGTACTTTCTTGTTCTCTGTTTATTTTGTTGTTACTGTTGATGCAATGCGCATTCCTGTGTCTGCGTTTTTAGTTATTAGTTTTTGCAAGCATTTCTATTTGTGGCAGCGAGAGATGCAAAGTGTAAACCAATTCCAGTGTTTTTTAAAGAAAGGGATGCATTGGTCACATGTTATAGCCTTGTAAATATGTCATATAACGTGTCAGCCAGCTAGCTATGATAAACATCCCAAAGTGCCTGATAAATGAAAATCCAGAATGAAAGTGACAGTGCATGAAATCATCAGCAGCCTATTGACAAATGATTATTTCTCTCTAGTGGAGTAGCAATTTGCAACTGCACTTCCGCTATTGCTGTCTGTTTATGCTGTTGTCGTCTAAAATTACTTTGGCATAATAAATCAAGTCCACCAAGGATCCCAAAGCAACTCCATTGTGAAAATAAATATTTCAGAATGATTTCTGAAGGATCTTGTGACTCTGATGACTTGAGTAATGGCTGCTGAAAATTCAGCTTTGCATCACAGGAATAAATTATATTGTGAAGTATATTAAAATAAAAACCATTGTTTTATATTGTAATAACATTTTGCAATATAACTGTTTTTCTGGATTTTTGATCAAATAAACATAGCCTTGATGAGCATAAGATACTTTTTAAAAAAACATTAAACGAGAGGGTGTGTCCAAACGTTTGACTGGGAGTGTAATTATGCATGTTGAAAATATGTACACAGTACAGTTAATACTATCAGTCATTTTAAATTGGTAAGCAAAAGAGACATATTTCAAAAACATAAATTCAAGCTGTAAAGGTTTGGGACAAGTTTGTACATCAGTTTGCCTGAGTATAGAGTTCTGTTCTCATTTGCAACTATTACAACAACTATTTATAGCTATACATTCAGTTTGGTCTGCCATATGTAATGTGTGTTTTGACCTTGCACTTTCTTTTCAATTTGCTTGTAATTGCCCTCTGAGTGCACAGCCGTGCTGTCGTGTTTATCCTGGATTAGAGAGACCTGTGTTCCTTTAGGTTTTTGCC
Source organism: Cirrhinus molitorella (assembly GCA_033026305.1). Taxonomy (NCBI): domain Eukaryota; kingdom Metazoa; phylum Chordata; class Actinopteri; order Cypriniformes; family Cyprinidae; genus Cirrhinus; species Cirrhinus molitorella. The sequence goes on from CM065133.1 coordinate 34,739,930, forward strand.
AGAGTGGGAGCTTTAGGTTTGTGTGTGTGTGTGTGCATGCATGTGTGAGCCGCTCCAGGTTTCCTGTGGGAACGATGGTATTCCAGTCGGCTGAATCATGCAGCCAGGTTTATGTGGCTCAGGACTGGGGCAGATTTCGGGAAACGGGACCAAAGCTGTGAGCGTGTGTATATTTGTGAGAGTCGTGCGTGCGTGTGGCGATAGAGTAGATCAGTGCGGTTCGCTACAGAAACAGTCTGTGAATTCTACTCCATGCGTTTTACCTCCAGGCGAAGTACAAAAATGTAAAAATCTTTTGTCAGATCCATAGGTTTACATTTTTCCAGACAGACAGCATGTCAGTCATCTTTTGTTCGCACTGTTGATCTCAGTCCTGCACCTCTTGAAGGCCTCAACTCTGCAATTCCTCCACACGCTATTCGAGTCTTTGTGAAATCTTTAGTGAGAGACATGTTTGAAACCATGAGTTTGTTGCAGTACACACTGGAGACATGTTTTTGAACATGTCAAGTGTCGTCAGTCGCTATTGCTGTTTTAACTTGTGTGTGTGCAGTGTTGTTTAAAAGTTTGGGTTCAGTATGACTTTTTAATGAATAAATGGCTTTATTTAGCAATGATGCATTAAATCGAACAAAAGTGACAGTAAAGACATTAAAATTGTTACAAAAGGACGTTTAAAGTTTGAAACGAAAGTGTTTTTACATAATATGTGTGTGCTGTGTATATTTATACGTACAGTTGAAGTTTACATACAAAAGTTTACATACACCTTGCAGAATATGCAAAATGTTAATTATTTTAGCAAAATAACAGGGATCAAAAGATGTTCACATATAGTCCACAAAAAATACAACAGTTGAATTTCTAAAAATGACCCTGTTCAAAAGTTTGACTCTTAATACTGTGTTGTTACCTAAATGATCCACAGCTGTTTTTTTGTTTAGTGATAGTTGTTCATGAGTCCTGAACAGTTAAACTGCCTGCTATTCATCAGAAAAAATCCTTCAGATCCCACAAATTCTTTGGTTTTCCAGCTTTTTTGTGTATTTGAACCCTTTCCAACAATGACGGTATGATTTTGAGATCCATCTTTTCACACTGAGGACAACTGAGGGACTCATATGCAACTATTACAAAAGGTTCAAACGCTCACTGATGCTCCAGAAGGAAAACCATGCATTAAGAGCGGGGGGTGAAAACTTTTTAAATTTTACATTTTGGGGTAAATTCAACTTATTTTGTCTTCTTGGAAACATGCAAGTATCTTTTGTAGCTTCTGAAGGGCAGTACTAAATGAAAAAAATATGATATTTTGGCAAAATAAGCAAAATGTACACATTTCTTTTGTTAAAAATTTTTCCCACCCCGGCTCTTAATGCATGGTTTTTTTCCTGCAGCATCAGTGAGCATTTTAACTTTCTGTAATAGTTGCATATGAGTCTCTTAGTTGTCCTCAGTGTGAAAAGATGGATCTCAATATCATTCATTGTTGGAAAGCGTTCAAACACACAAAAATGCTGGAAAACCAAAAAAATTGTGGGAGCTGAAGGATTATTCTGAAGAACAGTAGGCAGTTTAGCTGTTCAGGACAAGAACAAGAGACTCATGAACAACTATCACTAAACAAAAAAACACAGCTGTGGATCATTCAGGTAACAACACTGTATTAAGAATCAACTTTTGAACGGGGTAATTTTTATAAATTGAACTATTATTTTCTCTTGTGGACTATATGTAAACATCTTTTATGTGAGATATCTTATTCAGGTCAGTACTAAATAAAAAAAAACATGCATTTTGTATGATCGCTTGTATTTTGCTAAAAGAATCAACATTTTGCAGATTCTGCAAGGTGTATGTAAACTTTTGCCTTCAACTGTATATATAAATAGTTAAAATGTTAGTAAAAATATTTTAATATAACATAGTTGACATAGTTAATATGATGCAGGGCAACAACCCCATAAATGCAATTATGCACTAACATTTTAACTGTTTTCAGCATGCACATATGTTATGTAAACACAAACTTTTATACTGGATGCGATTAATCGCAGCACTAGTTACGAAGGATTTCGATTTTCTGTTCTTTTGAATGTTTCCACACAAATATTTAGCAGCACAACTGTTTTCAACTTTGGCAATATTAAAAAAATGTTTATTAAAATGATTTCTGAAGGATCATGTGAAACTGAAGATACTGAATTAATGGCTACTAAAAAGTCAACTTTGCCTTCACAGGAATACATCACATTTTAAAATGCATTAAAATAGAGAACAATTATTTGTACATTTCACATTATTGTTGTTTTCACTGTATTTTTCATCAAATAAATGCAGCCTTGCTCAGCATAAAAGACTTCTTTCAAAAACTTTAATAACTTTTGAACGGTAGTTTATATGAGATCAAAGCATTTTCTATGCATGTCTGTGCTTTTTAGTATAAGCGTACAGATATGACTCCATGTAGTTGAGGCAGTGGGAGATCAGCACTGTATGTTTGCGTAAACTCTTGAACCCGTTCGCAGTTTTAATTGGTTCGCTGTTTGTATGACTTAATAAGCTGTTTGAAACTTGAGGCTTTATAGCTTTATGGAATTCAGACTTTCAGGCCTCCACTAAAAACATACATAAAATCAGGGCGCAAATGAAGTGAAGTTCAAAGATTCCTGTGAAAACACACAGGGCTGAGCTGATAGCGCGAAACTCTCGACGGGGTCTTAGAGGTTGCTGATGTTTTTGTTATTTTTTAGATGATTTCACCTCAGATCGCTTTGTTTCTCCAGCAACAAAAAGATTTTGTCCTCGTTCTCACCTCACGCATCCATCCGCACCGCCGACCAATCGTGTACTAAAGAGCGCTTGGAGGTGAATCATGCTGGTCTTTATGAGAACCCGACGGCCAATCAAATCACTCATTAGCTCGGTGACCAACTGTACCTGCAATGACCCGTCACTCAGAGAGACTCTTATTTCATGGCCGTGAGGCTTTGTGTGAAGACTGCATAGGTTTTTCCAAAAAAAATTGTTTTCAGAAGTGACTGGGAAACCAGCTGGAACTTTGAGACCAATAGAATATTCTTATTTTGTAGCACACACGCTCTTTGGGTTTTCATGTTTCATGGGGGTTTTCCATGAAAATTAGTTTTTTATAACTGTATGAACTGTAAATTCTATCCCCTACACCTACCTCTAAACCTAAGGAAAACATTTTATATTTTTACGTTTTCCAAAAAATGGACAAAAGTGAGAGTAAAGACGTTTAGAATATTATTGTTACATTTCTTTTTCAAATAAATGCTGTTTTGAACTGTCCATACATTAAGGAATCCTGAAATGTGTGTCAACTTTGCCATCACAGGAATAAATCTTAAAATATTGTAAAATTAAGAAGTTTTTTTTTTTTTTTATAAAATACTCACTGTTCAAAGTTTGGCATCAGTATGATTTTTAATGTTTTTTGTTTTTTTAAGTAATGTTTTTTTGAAGCCTTTTCTACTCATCAAGGCTGTTTATTTGATGAAAAATACTGAAGAACATTAATATTGTGTCAACTTTGCCATCACAGGAATAAATCTTAAAATAGTTTACAATTGAAAACCGCTTTTATAAAATGCACTGCCGTTCAAAAGATTAGGATGATTATTTGATTAAAATTACTGAAAAAATTGTAATATTGTGAAATATTGTGCAGTTTTCTATTTTAATATATTTTAAACTAGAATTTACTCCTGTGATTCAAAGCTGAATTTTCAGCATCATTACTCTTCAGTCTTCAGTGTGACATGATCCTTCAGAAAACATTTTAATATGCTGATTTATTATCAATGTTGGAAACACTTGTGCTGCTTAATATTTTTTAGAACCTGTGATACTTCTTTTAGAATTCTTTGTTGAATAAAATGTTAAAAAGAACAGCATTTATTTAATATAGAATTCTTTTGTAACAATAGACACTACCTTTCAAAGTTTCAGTCTTTGTTTGAAAGAAATGAATACAGTACTTTTATTCAGCAAGGATGTGTTAAAGTGGTAGTTAAGAGTATTGTTAGAAAATATTTCTGTTTTCAATAAATGCTGCTCTTTTAAACTTTTTATCCATCAAAGAATCCTGAAAAAAAAAAAAACTACAGGTTCCAAAAACATTAAGCTCTTTCCAATATTGATAAATCTGCATTTCTGAAGTGACACTGAAGACTGAAGTAATGACTAATGAAAAATCAGCTTTGCATCACAGAAATAAATGTGATTTTATAGCATATTAAAATAGAAAACTGTTATTTTACATTGCAATAATATTTCACAATATTACAGTTTTTTTTCTGTATTTTTGATCAAATAAATGGAACTTTGATGAGCGTAAGAGAATTCTTTTGAAAAAATAAAAAATCGGCAGTTATAAACTTTTGAACGGCGGTGTATGTGTATTTATATGCAGTTTCTACTCATATAGGTCATAATAAATTGAACACAGACATCAGTCTTGTTTGAATTGAACATTTTGCTTCCTCACTGAATCAGTGTTGATTATTTAATTGCTTTTTGACCATTGAACCGTTATTATCATAAATTATAATGTCTGACTTAACCATTACTGTGTTGTCAAAATGTTACTTAAGTCAATAGTAATATTAGTCAAATTAAAACTGTCCAATTACTGACTATGAAAATGTGTGGTTATACATACACTACCAGTCCAGTTTTTTAAAGAAGTTTCTTATGCTTATCAAGGCTGTTTTCACTTGATCAAAAATACAGAAAAAAATAATGTGAAATATTATTACAATGTAAATCAATGTTTTTCTATTTTAATATACATAAAAATGTAATTTATATCTGTAATTAAAGTCAAATTAAATTTCCAGAATCACCAGTCACATGATCCTTCAAAAATCTTTCTGATATGCTGATTTATTAGATAGATCATCAGTGCTGGAAACAGTTGCGCTGCTTAATATTTTTTTTGGAACCTGTGATACTTTTTTCAGGATTTTTTGATCAATAAAAGGTTAAAAAAAAGAACAGCATTTATTTAAAATAGAAAGGTTTTCTAACAATATACACTACTGTTCAAAAGTTTGGGGTTAGTACATTTCTATTCTTTCTTTTTTTGACAGAAATTAATACTTTTATTCACCAAGGATGTGTTAAATAATTAAAAAGTGATAGCATAGATTTAAATTGTTAGAAAAGATTTATATTTTAAACAAATGCTCTTCTTTTTAACTTGTTATTCATCAGAGAATCCTGAAAAAAGAATCACAGGTTACAAAAAAATATTTGGCAGCAAAACTGTATCCAACTCTGATAAATCAGCATATTTACATTTACATTTAGTTATTTAGCAGACAGTTTTATCCAAAGCGACTAACAAGTGAGCAATGGAAGCATATTAGAATGATTTCTGAAGGATCACGTGACGCTTAAGACTGGAGTAACAGCTGATGAAAAATTCAGCTTTGCATCACAGGAATAAATTATATCGTAAAGTATATTAAAATAAAAACCATCATTTAATATTGTAATAACATTTTGCAATATTTAGTTTTTTTTCTGTATTTTTGATCAAATAAATGCAGCCCTGATGAGCTTGACTTCTTTAAAAAACATTAAATGAGAGGGTGTGTCCAAACTTTTGACTGGTAGTGTAATTATGAATGTTGAAAATAAGTACACAGTACAGTTAATACAATTTTTTTCATATTATTTTATTATCATTTGTATTATTATGAGAATAAACAGTAATTATTAATCAGTAATGTCAGAGTCTATGCAAGTCGGGTATGTTTTGTGAGAGGTGGCGGATGTTCTAGGGCTTCGTAGGAATTGGTATTCTGAGGGGTATTTGGTATGAAGTGGCTGGAGTGTTTTTTTTTTTGGGGTGGGGGTAGAAGGTGGGGGCCTTAAACTCCAGTGGCCAGCATCCAGCAGAATAAATAAACACAGCTGCAAGCTGAGACCACCTTAATGTGTGTTTGTGTGTGTGTGTATGTGTGCGCGTTCATTCCCTTATTTCATGTGGGAGAACTTGGACTACAAGCTTTAAAACCCGCTAACACACAGATACACACACGTACACACACCCACAATGTGTAAGGTGATCTAGGGAAAGCGCTGATTTTAAGGTTGATTTAGCAGAGCATTTAACACAGGGCATTCCTGAACTTGTGTAAAGCTCGAGACGAGGTCATACGTGTTTGCGAGCGACTATAAGACTCCTCAATCTGTGTGAGACAGTGAGTTTGTGATGATGAATGTGGGTTTATTCCACTGCGAGATGTGTGTGTGTGTGTGTGTGTGTGTGTGTGTGGCAGCTGGCTGTCTGTGTGATTGACATGGCTGAGCTCTTCCCCGCTGTGTTGAGGATGAAAGCAGATGCTCTCATTTCGTTCTCTCCCTTTTTTCTCCCCTCTCTTCACATGCCCTCTGTAACCAGAATCCTCAACTTTCAGCCTCTCGCCGAGCTGAAGATATGAGGGAGAGAGGGAGAGGGAGCGGGGAGATAAGAAAGGGAGGAAAAGAATTATTGAGTGGAGGAGAATCTTAGAAAGTGGATGAAAGAGATGAATTTTATCACATTGTTCTGTTATCGTGCCTGCGCTTTGGCAGTGCAGTACAGAAAACCAACATGCCAATACAGCCTCAGCGGGTTAAGAAGCTCTCCTCTCTTTTGGCTTTCTCCTGCTCGTATGCATTCAGTCTATCAGGGTGTTTTTATCTTTTTTTATGGCTTTGTTCCAAAAACTAGTGAGCTGACTACGGAAGCAGCTTTTTCTGCTTGTTCCTGACTCAAAGGCTGTTACGAAAGGTTGGTTTCTTAAACATGATTCCTCCTAAGATAATTCAGTCCTTCGTTCATCTTTGGAATACAAATTAAGATATTTCTGATGAAATTTAAGAGCGTTCTGACCCTGCATGGACAGCAACACAACTGACACGTTCAAGGCCCAGAAAGGTAGTTCATGTGACATCAGTGGTTCAACCTTAATTTTATGAAGCTATTAGAATACTTTGTGTGCATAGAAAACACAAATATTGACTTTATTAAACAATTTCTTCTGTTCTTTGTCAGTCTTTGATGCGTTTATGAGAGTACCACGACGCATGCATGAATAAAGCATTATTTTTGTCTTCTTTGCACACAAAAAGTACATTATGACACCACAAAAATGTTTAGTGTATGGCTTTCATCAGTTAGACTTTAGTGCCTTTTCCCTTAAACATTAATGTGAAAAACGTAACTAAATTTATTGTTAATATATTGGGGTTTGTTATTCATATTTATTCATTTTTTATGTTTACCAAGGCTGCATTTATTTGAATGCAATATCAAAAATACATTTTAATTTATTTTAAAATGTAATTTGTTCCTGTATTGGCAAAGCTGAATTTGCTGAAAAGTCACACGATGCTTCAGAAATCATTTTAGTATACTAACTTAGTGCTTAAGAAATGTTTCTTATGCTCAGTCAAAAACAGTTGGCTGCTTAATATGTTTGTGGACAGATCTGGGTAGATTGCTTACAAATTGTGATTGGTAATATTTTTAGGGTTAGAGTTTTTTAATACATTTTAGGTAATATAATAAGTGTTGATAATCAGTGCATTACAATATTGCATTACTCCCTAAAAAAGTAACTAATTACGTTACTTTATCGAAAGTAAAGCGTTACATTGCTTTTGTATTACTTTTTAAATCTGGGCAGGGCTTGCTTGTTTGTTTTTAATATAAAAAGTTACATTTTTAGCAAATGTAAAAGCCCTTTCACACCAAAAAGTGAAATAAATAAGCCTAAGGCTGAAGGAAAAGTAAATTCACATCTGTAGAGTAGAACTGTAGGAAAAGGAAGTTCAACACTCTTCAGCAATGAGAAAAATGAAGCACAAATGTTAGTTAATCTAAAGTAAGTTGTGCTTATTAGTATGGTTGAATTGGATCAACAAAGGTCAGCAGCAAACACATTAGTTAATAAAATGGGATTAAATATATAAAGGAAACAAACAGTAACTAACTCAGATATTGTAAATGAAAAAGTAATCTGATTACATAACTTTTATAGTTAAACCACTTTTAGATTACTTTTGACCTAACTTATCACATTGATTTAAATGGAATAATCTTGTGCCATATTGATATAAAAATACCGAGCGAGAAAAATATTCCATTTCTTGTAATTAACAATATGACATGCATTAAACATTACATTACTTCAAGGTTTTCCAAACTGGGGTTTGTGAAGGACCTGAACGGAGTTTGAGTTTAATAAAAAGCTAATTAATAATCAATTAAACCATAAAAATGTTCAGTTAAAATAAAATAACATCAATCAAAATAAAACACTTAAATATTTTTTGTTTACCTGGATGTCATGATCAATAACCAACATTAGAGAACCATAACAAGCCAAACATGATACTTAATTATTCAAATATTTATATCTCAGTGGTACTGAGTAAATATATTAAAAGAGTAAATATAAAAAAGTTTGTGAATCCCTGCATTACATGTAAAAAAGAAATAATGTGAGTGTGTGCATTTTAATGTGTTTGAGAGACAAAAGCCGTCCAAAGGCATAAAATACATTGTTAAATAACCCACTGAGCAATAATTCAGATAAAAATGAATGTGTTGTTCAGTAGTTGAAACGCTTCTTAAACCTAAAATGACTTTTGTAAATCCAGTGGTCAAATTCTGTGTAACCATCACGACTGATCTTTGTGTGAATGTCAACAAAACTGAAAGACTTTCATAGTGTACATAAACAGTAAGCTAATTTGGAAAGGAAAATTTAAAAGATGATGAAGAGGAATTAGAGAGAATCATTATGAATAATTTATTGCTATTGTATAAACAATATGCAATCATGTAATCCATAAAGTACGAGTATTTTAAAATGTAATTTAATCTAATTTCCATCCAGCTCTTTTTGTGGAGACCATTATTTAAATGAGAAGTTTAACAGAACAGCGTTTCTTTGAGGAAAAAATAAGCTCTTACGACAATTATAAATGTATTTAATGTCACATTTGTGACATCAGTTTAATGAATATTTGCTAACTAAAAATACAAATAAAATGATTCTTAATGCCCCCAGACTTCTGAATGTTAGTGTATATGGCAAAAATGTAATCTTGATCATTTTTTCCCATATTGATTGATAACAATATATATTTCGATATATAAACTGTTCTGCCAGCTTTAAAAGGGTATCCCAACTATGACTGAAGCCACAACAATTTGAGGGTTCATTAATTACATTTTAAAGTATAGTAGTTTATTAACAAAAACAGATGACACATTTGGCCCTAAATTAAGACAACTTACTAAAATAAACTAGGAACTAAAAGTTGTGACAAAGAAGGTAAATAAGAGTAAATGTGCAAAATGTAAACAAAACTGTTGTAAACATAATTTGTTAATAACACAATTACAGGTTTTTCTTTTCCAAAAAGACAAGTCTGTCTACATCGTCTGACTTTAAGAGGTAGATTAAATGTGCAAAATGTAAACCTAAAACTATACAACTAGAAATTAAACAAAATTTGTTTTTGGTCAGGAAGACTGTCAGCAGTGTCTGGCTTTAAGAGGTAGATTAAATGTGCAAAGTGTAAACATAAATATATTCAGCATCTATTCCTCACAATTTTTACTTTATTTTATTTTTTTTAAATCAGTCTCAGTCTGTCAACAGCGTCTGGCTTTAAGAGATAGATTAAATGTGCAAAATAAAACTAAAACAAAACTATTCAATTTCTAGCCAGTGCACATAATGTATAAAACATTTACGACATATTTTACAGATCGCTTTTCAAATAGCCAAACCACTTTCTATAACTGAATTTGTGCTAGCTTTTTTGTTGACAGTTTCATCATTTTTGGATAATAACTCAAGGTTAGTTTCACTTTCGCCGCCGCTTCCACTAATTTTTGTCGTCCTTGTCTCTTATATTAACCCATATCGAGTAAAAATGCCTAGAGCTTATCATCGCTATCGACATATATTTTATCACGATTCGATATATTGTTTATCGGACAGCCCTAGTGTATATGCAATAAAATTATAAATCAAAGTGAAATTTAAAATGTAATATTTGTTTGTTGTTCTTATCGGTTTCACAGTTAGCTTAGCAACATGGTAATGTTAAACTCTTAATTATAGTGTAGTGTCCTGTGCAGAGTGCTATTTGTGTACTGCCCTTCTGCCTCTGTAGAGTGTTCCAAATCGGTCATTTCTAAGGTTCCATTACAGTTAGAATGCTGCCTACGTAGGCGGCGGCAGAGAGACAGCTCACTAGGTTTTGGAACAAAACTAGTGTCTCTCTTTCTTCTTCTGCACACACGCACCGTTTCTTTTCGAATTAATGGCTCCAGGGACGTATCCAGCCTAATGGTCTGCGGTCTGTTCATTCTCTGGAATAGATATGAAGACTCACCACGTCCGTAATGCCGCTGTAATATCAGGCTCCCTCGGCTAACGTCTGTTTTCTCTTAGCGTGGAGTCACACCCACACGCTCTCGATCCCAGACCTGGCTGACCCCTCGGTCACCTCTCACCTTGTCTTTTCTCACTGAGTTACAGACCTCCTATGTCGCTCCATTTTCTGTCCATTTCATTCTTCTCTTGCGTAGTCAGCAGCCAAAGTCTGTCATTACAGTGGAGACACTCTCTCTCTCACACACACACACATGCATATTTATTCACACTCCATCATTCAGTGGAGTCACATATTTCCCCTGACAGCTTCTATATTAAGCGCCCGAGTTTTTGTCTTTTGCAACATCGAGACCAAATAAGTAAATCTAACCCTCTGTTGACTCACCACAGAAAGTAACGAGGGGTGTGTGCGTGTTGTGCCATTCATGACTGTGTACCATGGTTTGCAGCAGCCCACATTTTCCCACTTTCCTCCATGTTAGCACACCAGTTTTCCACACAGCCGAGTCTAACCGTGACACAACGTTACCGCAACGTTAATCCTCACAAAAAAGCTGTGTTAAAAGTTTCTGTGTTCGCTTTGTGTTCGCCCTGAAACAAAGTTACAGTTTTTGCACAATTACAATAATACGCAATACCGTGACTATAGTTAAAGGACTATTTCACCTAAAAATGAAAATTCTGTTGTTGTTTTAAACCTGTGGAACACAAAAGAAGATATTTTTAAAAATGCCATGGTGTTTATTGTGCGTACAGTGAAAGTCAGTGGTGCCTAATGTTGTTTTGGATACCATTGACTTTCACTGTTTGAGCAGAAATGCAAAGTCATGGTGGTTTGGCATGACACGATGGTGACTAAATTATGACAAATTTTCATTTTTGAAAAACTATCCTTCAAAAAAATTTATTTCTTCATATTATAGTAAGTAAGAAACTGGTTTTCTGTTTAGCATCAATAACAAGCATATTTTTTTTCTCCCCAAATTCCCTTTTTTCCACAATTTTTTTTGTTTTATTTTTCTAGACTCTTCTAATGGTTAAATTAAAAAAAAATTATTAATCAAAAACCATGTGTAATTAATTGAAATCATAAAACTTGCACTATTTAACTATTTAATTTATTAAAAGTTTAATAAAAATAAAATATTTAAGGTCCTATGAAACACGTTTTAAAATTCTGTTTTATTTTTCCATTAATGTCCTCCATTCCATTTTTCATTTTCTCGAATTAACTGATTTTATAATAAAATAATTATTATTTAATTAATTTATTTTAGAAATACTGTGTGTTTTATTTAATTTTTCTGCTAAATAAATCCTAGTAAATATATATATTTTTTTGGTAAATTTCCCCCCCCCAAAAATAATAATAATTAGTGCTGGGCAATGATTAATCGCAATTAATTGCATTCAAAATGAAAGGTTTTGTTAATATGTGGGTGTGTGTGTGTGTGTGTGTGTGTATAATTTATATTTATATTTATATTTATATAAATCTATTTAATATATGAAAATTTAAAAAACAAATGTTTGAATGTGTGTGTGTATATGTATATATGTATAGAATATACACTGTACACAAAAAAATATATATTTTGGATACGATTATTCATCGCCCAACACTAAAAAATATGTTTTATAATAATTTCATTATTAGTTGTAGTATAATTAGGTTTTATATATCATAGTTTCTTCAAGTTGAACCAAACTTTTATTTTGACAGGTTGCTGTCTACATTGCCATTCATTCGCACAGAGACACAGAGAACATGCAGGATTCATATTTCAGTAGTGTTTTTGCGGCTTAATATTTACAGACACTATTTCATATCGTGTTTTGATTTAAGTGCGCTGGCCTACTTTTGATTTATTCATCCAAAAGTTAGCAAATTTCTTGGCATTCTGTGTTATACAGTAAATTAGATTTTTATCACTGGATTCTCCCTGCGTTTTCTGCATCGCAGAAATCGCAGGGCCGTACAGTCATGTTTTTACTATGTTCCTGTGTCATTGTCAAGGGAATAAATCAAGTCCCACAGCAGTGCAGGTGTTTGTGTGTGTGTTTGTGTGTGAGACTCGAGACTAGAGACTCAAGACAGACCTTGTTTGTCCATTAGAGCGTGAGAGGAAGTCCAGACCGCACCGTTTGAAGTGAAGCAAAGTTCTGGTGTGTAAGTGTGTGTGTGTTTGTGAGTTGCATTTACTTACTGGAAATGAAAATATCCCACATCTGTCACGTTATTCCACTCATAAATAATTCATATTTGCTTTCTGTCTCTCTCGCTCTTTCTTTCTGACTCTTTCTCTCTTTTTCTGCTTCTGTCTTCGGTTTTGTCCTGTAAAGCTGACAGTTGTTTCTGTGTCTGTCACACCTGTTTCATGATTTATTTATCCAGTGTCACACGTGCACACACACTTTTTTTTATGTATCTGTCATGAATTATTAATAAGCAGGAAAGACCATTTATGCCGTACACTATTGGGTGGAAAATTATAACTCTTATTCTCTTTTGTAATGTTGGGGTTTGCCAGTAAAAACAACGGTTGTTAGGGCAGCATATGACACATGAACACACACATACACAAAGTCATTCTTGCTGAATTTTGCTTTAAAAGACTGGAGGAACAAGTGACACAGTAGAGGCATTCTATGTGTGTCTGTGGTCAAGAGAAGGAAACCGTTTGCCAAATGGCATCTGTATGCAGAAAACAGTGTAGCACTGTAACACATCATTTTGGAAACGCTGAAGAAACAGTGCGTGTGTCCTGAGCTCTTGACCTCTCTGTCTGTTGAGAATATATAGGCTTATGAGCCTATCCACCTTTTTCTTCCCGTAAAGAGCGGGTGCGGCCATTTGTACATTTTAATGGGTCTGGCTTCCGGTCTCATCCGTGTCCAGCTATTTTTAGCTGTACAAAACTAGCTGCTCAAAATTGCAAACTGGTGTGTCTTACCATGTTATTTTAATGTATTCTCTTAATTATAAGCACACTGGTTTGTAATATAAACAATTTTATCGTTTTCTGCACTTTGTTGTTCTTCTCGTTATTTCTTTATAGCGTATAACTGGAAGTCTCATCCATAGGCTTACTTCGGTGTTAAAGAAAAAGGTGGATACTGTATACTACGTACTACATTTTGAAAATACTATGTGAAATTAGTATGTGAAGTAGTGTTTCATTCAGTTGTTCAAAAGTTACAGTAAAGACATTTATAATGTTTTTAAAATGTTTTCTCTTTTAAATTCTTCTTTTTCTTTTTACTGTCTAATTATCAAGTATCCTGAAAAAATGCACAAAATATTAAGCAGCAATACTGTTGAAAATATATATTTAAAAAAACCCAGCATATTAGATATTGGTTTAGTTTTAGTCATAGACTTTTGACTAAAATGCCATTTAGTTTTAGTCATATTTTAGTCATCTGAATTGTTTTTAGATTCAGTCTAGTTTTAGTCGACTAAATCTACAGTAAATTTAGTCTGCTAAAATCTAATGGGTTTAGTTACAGTGCAATGCATTTGTTAAGATTGTCTCTAAAATTTCCAAACTCATTACATAGGTTTGATATTAAGGTTTAATCATGATAGACACAGTTTAACTGCAGTGATACACAACATGCCTTAATATTAAAATTAAATTGAACCACTTCTCACAAAGAACATGGTCTTTTCAATGAAACCCAATGGCTATATAGGCTAATTATGAATTCTTTATAGTAACTTGTTTACCATACACTACTTTTAATCTATAAATTAATTTAGATGAATCTTTAGGGCTACATAAGTGATTCAGTCAAGGGCAGTGAGTGGTTTTCTGTCTTTCTTTTGTTGCTTGGTTAACATCTGTGTTTCAGACAAAAGCAACTAAATGTGACTATCCCTTTAAAACCGAATGCAATGGATGCAATGTACTGATACACTTTCTCCCTACTGTTAACATTCATTTAAGACGTAATCGGCTGTGTTTACGTGAATATTTGTCAAAACGGACAATTTGAGATAATTTCGTGTGTATTTCTCAGTTCGTGCAACACGAACGAGTGTGAGACGTGCTTTATGTTTGTATGCGTTGGTGTCTGCACTCAGAAAACAACACTGAATTGAGTTCCCTTCTTGCGTCGCCAAATTTATCCATATGTCTGCACCTCTCCCACATATTGACTTTTTTTTTTAATGCAACAAGTGTCCCTCCCTAACATTTTCATCTCGTTTTTATTTGTTGATGAAAATGCCAGTAGATTTTTGTCATTCAAGAAGAATTTTAGTCCATTATCATTTCGTTTTCATTTGTGAAAAAAATGTTGTTGAAGTGTATGACGACATTTTTTTTGTCAACGAAATGAACACTGCTTAAGGATCATCGCTGAAGACGCTAACAATTATTATATTATATTGTAAGAAAATAAATACCAAAACGAGTGTGTGTATGTTGCCCAGAGCTGTGCGCATGTGTGTGTGATTTCTATAATCTGGTGAACAAATGTAGAATGTAATAAATCCTGTAGTAGCTCCCAACGATCAGCCCACACTCACCGAAACAGCAGAGCTCAACTTTCTCCTTTGAGAGTGTGTGTGTGCTGTCCACATTTACACAGTCTGCTGTTGGGTCATCAGTCAGCTGTGGTAATCTGTGTGATGACAGGCGCCGGTTTTAGCGAAGAATAGAGTTTCCATAGCAATATGTGACCACGTTGGCTATTTATCCAAAAATCTGATGGTGTGACGGACACAGGCGGCCATCAAACTGGTGTCATGTAGGAGGAGGGAGATTTGTGGAGTCTCGGCACGCTGTGCGTGTGTATTCGCTTTCGTGTGCTCGTAAACGTGTTTGTGCGCAAATGTATTTAGACATGTGGGTAATATCATGCTCTGCTATATGTCTGTCAGTGTGCCCGCCTCGAGATTTCAAAAGCATCCTTTCGGTGATCACAGGCTAATGTAAATGGCCATCCTTTGAGTGCCCCGTGTGTGTGTTTGTAAGGAGGTGATAAGTGACTTAATGAGTTTTCTTACCTTCTCACCCGCTGTATCTAATGGAGCATCTCACACACTCTACTGACATGTTTTAAATGATGCTTTCAGGACCCTGTCATCTTTCGTCACCTTTGTGTGTGTGTGTAGATTTTCGGGAGGTTGTTGCACGTCTGGGTTCAATAGTCCTCGTGAAGTTGCTTGGGAAATGAACACGATAGCCTTACTATACACGCGTACACGCAAACACACATTCACACACGTATGTCCTTATCCAACCCGATCTGACCTGGCCGATCCAGTCACCTCCTCATCTGGTTCTGCTTTGCCCCTCCCTTAGGGCCAGGAAATAGTTGAAGAGCCATGTGTTTCCCTGGGGCCACATTTCACAGGTGCACCACTGTTTGTCTCTTGCCTTTTTACATTTGTCTTAAATAATAGAAATAACAAATACGGCCCTACCCGGAGAAACACGACCCACTCTGAGCTCCACACAGACTCCTGAACCTCCACATTCAATCATGCATACACACACACTTCTAAGCGTCTGTCTGTCTATCTGTCTGTGTATCTATCCATTCGTCTATCTATCTTTCTGTCTATCTGCAGTGAGGGGGAAAAAATTATTTGATCCCCTGCTGATTTTGTACGTTTGCCCGCTGACAAAGAAATGATCTGTCTATAATTTAAATGGTTCAGTCATTTTATTTTAACTGTGAGAGACAGAATAACAATAAAAAAAATAATAATTTGTGAAATAAGTATTGGATCCCCTATCAGCAAGATTTCTGGCTCCCAGGTGTCTTTCATACAGGTAACAAGCTGGGATTAGGAGCGCAAGCCTTTTTCTGCACCGCATCGAAGATACGATGGACGGGGCCATGTAAAATTACAGACTGATTATTTTTTTTGTCAGTGGGCAAAAGTACAAAATCAGCAGGCGATCAAATCATTTTTATCTGTCTGTCTGTCTGTCGCTCTGTCTGTCGGTTGGTTGGTCGGTCTGTCTATATAACTTTTTTTATCCTTTCTGTTTGTGTCTGTCTTCATCTATCGATCTGTCTGTCTATACTTCTGTTACTTTTTTTATATCTTTCTGTCTACACATCTCTATGTACTTTTGTCTGTCTGTACTTTTGTCTATATTGTTGTCTGTCTGTAAATCTGTCTATTTGTCTATCTTTCTATCCGTCTGTCTGCGTAACTATTTCTTTATCTATCTGCCTGATATATATATATATATATATATATATATATTTATTTATTTATATCAGTTTGCCTGTCCATCCATTCATCTTTCTATTTGACTGTATCTCTCTATCCTTTCATCTGCATGTCTGTCTGTATAACTGTCTCTATTCGTCTGTCTGTCTGTCTGTCTATCTATCTGTCTGTCCATTTGTTTATCTGTCTGTATAACTATTTCTATTCGTCTGTCTGTCTGTGCCTGTCTGTCTGTCTGTCCATTCATCTTTCTATTTGACTGTATCTCTCTATCCTTTCGTCTGCCTGTCTGTTATTCTTTCTGTCTGTTTGTCTGTCTGTAGAACTATATCTCTATTAGTCTATCTGTCTGTGCCTATCTCTCTCTCTGTCTGTCTGTCTGTATAACTGTCTATCCTTTTGTCTATCTTTTTATCCATCTGTATAACGGTCTATCCTTTTGTCTATCTTTCTATCTGTCTATATAACTGTCTGTCCTTTTGTCTATCTTTCTATCCATCTGTATAACTGTCTATCCTTTTGTCTATCTTTCTGTCTGTCTATATAACGGTCTATCCTTTTGTCTTTGTATCCATCTATATAACTCTATCCTTTTGTCTATTTTTCTGTCTGTCTATATAAACATCATCTATCCTTTCATCTGTCTGTCCATTCGTCTGCCTGCCTGCCTGCCTGTCTGTCTGTCTGTCCATCCATTCATCTTTTTTTATCTGTCTGTATAACTCTGTCCTTTCTTCTATCTGTCTATCTGTCTGTCTTTCTGTTCTCTATCCTTTTGTCATCTTTCTGTCTGTATAACTGTCTGTATTCTTTCTTCTATCACCTATCTACCCATCTATCTATATCTGTCACTTTATCTTTCTGCCTGTCTGACCATTCGTCTGTCTATCTGACTTTTGTCAGGTTTTTTTCTTGTCTTTCTTGTATTATTGTATAATTTTGTATATTCTTTCTCATTTTTTATTTACCAGTGGTCATGGTCATGATACACAGTAGTTTAAAGGGTCTGGTTGAGCCAGTGAAACTAGAGCACTTTTTCATGTCACGTTTAAACATCTTAATGACACTGCAGTCTGCCATGCACCCCCCGCATTAATCATCTCTACACTCTTACGTTGCACATTCGAGCACACACTCATGCAGTATCCAGATGTGCGCGCTGATGCGTTTGATTGGATAATAGGCTTGGAGGGACTGTTTAATGGTCAAAGTTTCTGCTTTAGGGTTTAGGGGTGAAAGGTCAAACACTGCTCTGCCCATTAAACCTGACCGGTGGGTGTAGGGGCGTGGGGGCGCACTTCGGTGGGTGGCAGGATTCTCAATTACTTGTGAACTCACCCACAGTGCAGGTTAAAGAACCCCTATTTTATTTCACAATTAAACCTTTTCATAGACACTCTGTGTTTCTCTCTCATAATCATTGCCACGTTGATTTAACATCATATCATATTATATTTGAACTGCCAAAAAGTAGGTTCATGCGATATGAATGCTCTCATACACATACGTAATGTGGACATTATCAGATATGACATGAGGGAAATAGAGTGTTGTTCTTCTGTGGGTTTGTTGGGATGTTGACTAATATGTCCCTCTTCTGGATGAAGATAAAGTAGTTATTGAATCACTGCTTGACAGGAGTGTTGTCACGCCAATACACTTCATTATTGTGTAAAAGCGTGTGTGATAGAGAGAGAGAGAGAGAGAGAGGGACCGAGGGAGTGAGAGAATGCTAACATTTGTGTAAATGGCCTGAATGGTTCCTCTGTTTAAATCTCAGGAAATCAGTAGAGACTGGCTGCTTGACTGAGTGAGTGCTTCCTGTCTCTACAGGAAGTGCTGGCTTTTAAAAGGAGGAGAGGTAATTTAGAACAAGAGTGTGAGTGTTTGTGTGAATGTGTTATCTAGATATCTATGTTATGTGTGTGTGTGTGTGTGTGTAAGCTATGGGGGAGTGAGTTAAGCTAAAATATGCTTTCTGAAATCTGAAGAAAGCTAATAACATACAGCCATAGAAATATAATTTCTAAAAAGCCGAAGCACACAACCTCGAGGTTCACAAACCTAAGCAGTTTAACTTCATGTGTTAAATATAAAAATAAAACAGATTCCAAAAAAAATACAGTTTCCAAAGTCTAATTTTATAAACCAGCCAGGTAAATGTTTTCAATGTAATGAAACTTTTTTTTAACAGTTTGAAATAATGTTTGTTATTAGTAATACTATTTTTAATAGCATTTCCTGCATTTGGACTCAAAGCCCTGGACAACAAAACCAGTAGCTTTATACTGTAAGGATCAAAATTATTGTTTTTCTTTAATGCCAAAAATTATTAGGATATTAAGTAAAGATCATGTTCGATGAAGATATTTAGTAAATTCCCTACCGTAAATATATCAAAACTTTATATCATTATTGATATACTTATATTGATATAATTTTTTTTATTAGTAATATGCATTGCTAAGAACTTCATTTGGACAACTTTAAAGGTGACTTTCTCAATAATTAGATTTTTTTTATTTTTAAATAGTTTTATCTCAGCCAGATATTGTCCTTTCCTAACTAGCTTTTTAAATGTATACATCTCAGTTTTAGAAAAAATATAAATTGTTTTGTGATCCAGGGTCACAAATATTACTTGAGCCTCTTCCATATGACACACTTTACCCCACAGCTACCATTTTGGGGAAAAAAGTTTATTTAATGGCTAATTTTATAAATTATATATACGTTTTCAACGTATATATGTATATATATATATATGTTCAATGTATTATATATATTTGTAGACCTCATTACATTTGGATTGACTGCAAATATTTTACTTGCCAAGTAGAATATTTATTGTGCAAATGCAGTTTTATCAATTGCAGGCAGCTGTATATTCTGGCAGTTTTTTTCTTACTAGATTAAGAGAGAGATAACACATCTTTCCCCACTCTCCCCTGTTATCTAATCATTTTTATCTTGTGATCTTTTTACAGAACATTTTATTTCTTATTATTTGTTGTTTAATTGTCAACATTGTTTGCAAATATACAATTTGACCTTTTTTTATTGCAGAAAATCCATGTGTTTTGTGGATTTATTGCAACTCAACTGCATGTTTGTTATCATTATCGTCATAAGTTTCTCTGTAACGGCTCTGTTCATTATGTTCTCTGGCCTTTTTTTCTATGCAGTGTTTAATCAAAAAGTCATTTGCCTCGTTTCAGACTCACGCAGCCAAACACAATCAAAACCTGATCACACAAACCATGTGGGGTGTGCAGGAAGCCTGAACACGCTACACACACATGCACACACACACAGCTGGACCTTGTTATAATCTTTACAGTAGCTGACTCTCGCTCTATGTTATTAGAATTGTGTTGTACTGCTGCCGCAGCTCAGAATTTATGCAGTACAGGTGTTGAAGAATCACACACACCATCACGCTCGTGATCTATAGCTTCTACTATGCGTACGGTCTGGTATTTCTCCTCCTACCTTCCACACACACACACAGTGTCTGACTACTGACTCACACACACCTCCCTACATATCACGGTCTGTCTCTGCTGAAATTGCAACATATGATTCTGATTTCAGGGCCTTCAAATCCAATATGAAAAAAATGTATTTCATTATAACTTCATATATCTCTAAGAGAAGTCTGTGCGCTTTTGCGCGCACACGTATGTCGCTGTAGGTTCACGAGGTTGGACGTTTCATTGAATGCGTTTGTTTACATCTCACTAGGTGAATAGAGAGTGCTGTGTGTTTATGTGTTGGTAGATATGGTATTTCCTTTCTGTGTGTTCGGATTGTTGGGATGGAGGTTTGCCTAGGCAGGAATGCGAGTTTTCAATGGCTCCGCAATGTCAGAACATTTCGGCAACAGGCTTTCAGCGCTGTGACCAAACTTCCTCTCTTTAGGAATTTTAATGGTTATTTGGCATTAACGACTGTTTTCAGAAAAAAAAAAGTTTCAAACCAGAGCTGAACATTTCGTGTAGTTTGTACTTTTTTGGCAGCCTTTTTAAATAAACGTGTCTTGCGGCATTACCTGTTGACTTTAGAAATGTTTTCAATGAAAGCGAAGATAAAATCATTTCTTTTACATTGCGAATGAAAATTGAGTTTTATTAGCCATACGTGAGCTTCTGAGATACACATCCACATATGGACACACAGGGAATATAGAATAGCCGAATCCCAGCTTTCCATGACCAACAGCGATATAAAAGTAGAGAGTCAAATTTTACCCAGCATTCCTGACACTGAAGCTCATAGTTCACATACATTGTATCTGTATTTTTATTCAATTTTATTATTGTTATTATTACAGCGTGTCTGCGGGTCCTTAAAAAGTCTTAAATAACGTTTTCCAAATAAAAGGCCTTTAAAAGTCTTACTGTCTTAAATTCAGATTCAATAGGTCTTAAATATTTTGGTCACATTACAGCTAAAAAATCTTCAGTCTGACAGACCTAATGACTGTTTACAATCATTGGAGAGACCGAAGATTGACAAAAAATAAAATAAACTAACCATAAGCATGCAACGAAACGTAAGAATGATTCTTCTTATTTTAATGCATTCAACAACGTTTGTTAATGTATAGTGTGTTTCTGGTATCAAAATCACGTTGCTTGTCTCTTTGTGAGAGACTTAAAAACAAATGAGAGAAACGGTACACATAAAGAAACTCTAAAAAAAAAAAAAATCTAAATGTGTAGTTTATTTTTAACATGATGTAGTTCAGTGACATACCAACAGAGCTTTGCTGAATATTCTCACCAGAATTTATTAATAAATTGTAGTAATTTGAAATGAAAGGTGATGCATACATTTCATAAGTTTAAAAAATAGGCCTTTATAAAAGTAAATAAAAATATGTAGGTTTAAGTATGTAAAAGCTGATAGAAAACTGAAAATATTGCTTCAGAATAAATTGTTTATACCACCAAAAATCTCGGTGATGTGGTGCTTTTATGCGGATATTTTGTGTGTAATACTGTCTGCTGATATGAAAAGTTCACTGAATATCGTAGTAATAAATGTAACTTATGACAGCGATGAAATTTAGTTTTCTTTTTACATTAAACACATTAGCTATTACATATATGTATGCAATATAATGTGTATTTCCATTACAGGTTTAGGTCTTAAATTTCATATAAAGTGGTATTAAAAAGTCTTAATAAGATCAGTATTTAAATTTATACGTTTTTGATGCCTGGTTTTATTTCGAAGCATGATTTTACAAAGTCTGAAAGGCTACATGAATATTCTTTTTGTTTTTGACCATAAAATAAAAACAAATTGCCAATTGCATCTGAAAAAGTTTATTTTACTATACCTTTTTTTAAATTTCTAATTTATTCTTTATACACACACACACACACACACACACACACACACTTTTTGAGAAATAACCTTGAGGTGTTTTGTAAAATGGTGTGTTTGACACTGATGATTATCTGTGGTAATGGTTAACAGCCGATTCTCTTTGATGATGTCCTTTTTGTTTAAATGGTTAGATGCCATCAAATCCACGCACGCCCGCACGCACGTTTCTGTTCTTTTTTTTTCTTTTTTTTTTTTTTTAAAGCATTTTAGAAATGCTTAATTTGGCAAAATTCTGAATTAGAGTGAAGTATGTTCATTGTGGTGCACTAACACACATGCACTGAGCCTGCTACGTTCACATAAACACACCACGAATTTCCCTGATGACTCACTTTAGCTCTTAAACACTTTTTAATACACACATGACGATCTCAGAGGTGGTCTGGGTGACCCTGGGAATTGTCAGCATATTTTACCAAAACGCCTCCAGAGAAGAGCTCTTTCTTACGGTTTGTTTTGTTTCTTTTTACTTCTCCGATTTCATTGGAGTCTGCAGGAGTCCAGAGGAGCAGCCGCGTTTATGCGCGCACACCTTATTTTAGTTGCAGCGTTTTTTTTTTTTTCCCAGACTAATAAGGTTTTAATTGGGTTTGAAGCTGTATATTTTAATAGACTGACAAGAGGTTAAACCATCCCAGATCAGGTGTCCAACTCCACCCATCCTGCTCAAATGAAATCAGATCTAGTATAGAACGGCCGCAGATATTAAAGCCGAATTAAACAAACAGGTATCCGAGGGTTCAGGCAGTGCTGATCTTTAACAGTTATCAAAACAGCACATTCTGTACATACCTCCACCGCTGCCAGCACCTCGGGGCCAAGCGCAAACCACTGACGAGGCTTTTGTCCTCTCTTCCTTATTCTTCAGACAAGGAATTTGACAGTTTATTGGTTGGTGACGTGTTTTGGCCTCCTTTACGAGTCGGTTTCAAAAATTCGGGCAGGATCTGGCTTCCTCTCTACCTGCATAAACACCTGAAACCAACACCTTTCATTCTCTCCTCCTCTTATTTCCTTTAGAGGGCTTCCTTTTGTGTTGTGAATATCGCTGCTAATCTGCAGATTAGAGGTTCGGACTTGTGGATGTGTGCCGATGTTTGTTTAAGCCTCGTTGTTGGCGGAGTGAGATGATTACACTGTCTGTACGTGTGTGTTTAGATGAATAGTTTAATTGTGCCTTTTAAAAAGATTACAGAGTTTAATGGCCACACACTCATCCATTGAACCTGATGAAGACACGTGCCAGCTTGCAAATTCATTGATTCATTATACAAACTCCCACGTCATAATAATCATCAGATCGTTTGGTTGGATTGGATCGTGCTTCACTGAAAGCACTAGATTGGAGGAAGTTTATCTTGTAAGGCCAGATAAAACCTCAATAAATGTTACATCTAAAATATAGTTCCTTATAATTTAGTTTATAAAATCATCATTTGCTATGATGTATAGTGCGTTATGAAGGTAATCATATATTGGGGGAAAAAACTAAACAATACACAGCACTATAAAAGTATGTTTTCGTTACTAAAAAAAGGTAATTCCGAGGTTTTATTTTGCAATTCTGACTTTTTTTCTCAGAATTGTGAAAGAATTTAGTCAAAAGTGTTCTTTTTTCTTGCAAATCCGAGTTTGTATCGCAATTCTAATTTGTCTTCTTACAATTCGTGAGTTTATATCTTTTTTCTTGCATATTTATTTATCAAAATTGTGAGTTTATTTCTCAGAATTGCAAGTTCAAATCTGGCAATTCTGTTTTATTATTCTCGCTATTGCGAGTTTATATCACGCCATACTGACTTTATAACTTGCACATCCAAATTTTATCACAAAATTCTGTGAAAAAGTCTTTTATATCATGCGATTCTGAGTTGATTTCTCAAAATTATAGGATATAAACATGTAATTGCGATTTATAACGTCAGAGTTGCGAGATATAAACTTACAATGGTAACTTTTTCTCATGAATGTGTTTGTATCTTGCAATTCACACTTTTTTTTTTGCAATTTACGAGTTTAAATTTACATTTTTTTTCCACAATTGTGGATTTGCATCACGTAAAACTGACTTTATAACTCACAACTGCAAGTTTATATCACAAATTTTTGAGAAATAAAGTCAGAACTGTGAGTTTATATATTGCCATTCTGACTTCGTAACTTGCACATGCAAATTTATATTACGCAATTCTGAGAAAAAAGTCCATTTAAGTTGGTTTCTCAATTATAGGATATAAACATAATTGTGAGTTACAATGTCAGAGCTACAAGATATAAACTTGCAATTCTGACTTTTTCTCATGAATGTGAGTTTGTATCTTGCAATTCAGACTTTTTAGTATAAATCATGTTTTTTTTTCACAATTGTGGATTTGTATCATGCAAAACTAACTTTATAACTTGCAACTGCAAGTTTATATCACGCATTTTTGAGAAATAAAATCAGAACTGTGAGTGTATGTCTTGCCATTCTGACTCCTTTTTACAGAATTGCGAGTTTGTATCATGCAGTTCTGAAAAAAAAAGATAATTGCAAGATATAACTCGCAATTACGAGAAAAAAAGAAACACTAAGAAGTCGCAAAAAATATATATTTTTTAATCAGTGGCAGAAACTGGCTTTCCATAGCATTCTGACTAGACATGCAAAATATTCGATGTTAAAAGGCAGTAAATTATTTTTTTTCAATGATTGATTTAATTTTTTTTTTTTTTTAATTTCTTTTTGTCTCTAAATTCCCATTCAAAGCAGTTTAAAGACATTTTTAAATTTATTGACTTGCTTAGTAGACAACTAGCTGACCATCCTGTCCTCTCCATAATTCTGACATTTGAAATATTTTCTTGGTTCATATCAGGTTTCAAATCTTCCGCTTCACTGCTCTTTTTTAATAAGCATTTACAGAGACCTCTATTCTGCAGGACAGATTTTCTGCACCTCTGACCGAGTGAAGGCAAACCCTTCTGTCTGTCTTTTGTGACGGCGCTAAGACGGGCAAGAAAAGAACTGATGCACATACACACACCTCTCTTTGTTCATTGTACTCCAGGCAGTAAAAGCTCACCTGGGGAAAGCATCAGCAGTAAGATTCGCCAACACGGCATGCCTCCACAAATACAACTGTCATCACTCCGTCTCGCACACATTCTCACACACGCGGCGCTCATTGGGCAGAAGCCTGGGCCACATAAATGTTCATTCTATCTGCCTCGCGCACACACAACTGCAATTAAAAGAGTCCTAATGTGTGAGAAAATTCCCGACAGTGTTACAGCTTGACCTTTCACTTTTATATGACCACACAAAATGAAGCCACCTGTGAAACAGACAGCAGAACAGAGAGAGGATGTGTGTGTGCTTGACGTCGCATCTGTGTTTATTGCGAACATTTATAGAACGCAACGTTGAACTCCTCTGTTTTCCCGCTTGCAGAATTTCTGTGGTCACAGAAGTTGTGTGCACTGCTAATGGATGTGTATGGGAGTGTGTGTCCCCGCTCACACACCTGTTCCTCATTTTCCAATTTGTAACCAATCTGCTCTCAACGAGGGGCTAAACGGCCCTGATAACCATCTTGACTGCTCTCTCTTTCTCTTTCTCTCTCACACAAACACACGCACACGCACACACACACACACGTTTCTCTGTCTGGATGCATATGAGTTCCAGTCAATAAACTGCATCTGTAACCGTTTTTTATCTTCCATCAGATTAAATTATAGTTTCTTCCTGTCTCTACTGGTCAGTCATTTTCATGATCGATATGACGATCTACAGTCTGGCTCTTCAGCCTCAATAGTAGTGAAAAGGGTACCACTCAAATCTACTATGAAACGGGGATTCCCAATGGCCATCTTAGGACATAGACCACCAGTCAAAAGTTTGGACATACCCTCTGATTTAATGTTTTTTAAAGAAGTCTCTCATGCTCATCAAGGCTGCATTTATTTGATCAAAAATACAGAAAAAAAAACAGTAATATTGCAAAATGTTATTATAATATAAAATAATGTTTTTTATTTTAATATACTTTACAATATAATTTATTCCTGTGATGCAAGGAGCTGTTACTCCAGTCTTAAGTGTCACGTGATCCTTCAGAAATTGTTCTAATATGCTGATTTATTATTAGAATTATCAACGT
Organism: Cirrhinus molitorella; assembly: GCA_033026305.1. Taxonomy (NCBI): domain Eukaryota; kingdom Metazoa; phylum Chordata; class Actinopteri; order Cypriniformes; family Cyprinidae; genus Cirrhinus; species Cirrhinus molitorella. The sequence goes on from CM065133.1 coordinate 34,766,104, forward strand.
TGGAAACAGTTATTTTTTGCAACCTGTGATTCTTTTTTATTATTTTTTTTTTTTCAGGATTCTCTGATGAATAACAAATTAAAAAGAACAGCATTTATTCAAAATATAACTCTTTTCTGACAATGTAAATCTACGCTATCATTTTTATTAATTTAACACATCCTAGGTGAATAAAAGTATTAATTTCTTTCAAAAAAAGAAAGAATAAAAACTTACAAACCCCAAACTTTTGAACAGTAGTGTATATTGTTAGAAAACCTTTCTGTTTTAAATAAATGCTGTCCTTTTATTGATTAAAAATTGTGAAAAAAGTATCACAGGTTCTAAAAAAAAAAACTGCTTCCAGCACTGATAATAAATCAGCATATTAGAATGATTTTTGAAGGATCATGTGACACTGAAGACTGGAGTAATGATTCTGGAAATGCAACTTTAATCACAGATATAAATTAAATTTTAATGTATATTAATATAGAAAAACATTGATTTACATTGTAATAATATTTCACAATATTACATGTTTTTTCTGTATTTTTTTGATCAAGTGAAAACAGCCTTGATAAGCATAAGAAACGTCTTTAAAATCATTAAATGGGAGGGTGTGTCCAAACTTTTGACTGGTAGTGTACTGAAGCAGGTATTTGGAAGAATCTAATCTAAACAAATCTAAAATAGTTGATGGAATTTATAATTTTTAATATAAACGTAGTAAGCAGATATTTGAAAAGATAAAATATCTAAAATGTTTAGTATAAAATATAATAATAATTAATATTTGAAAGATGGATATCAGATAGAAAACAGTTGTATTTTTTATATAAAACAGGTCGTTTTCAACAATGAAAAAATGAACTATGCCATGTTTTTAACCATGTGTAGTGGTGAACTCTGTGTATCCGTGTTCTGCATATGTATTGGCCTTCGCAAGTAACGTGAGCTGTGTGGAAAAGTCCATTTAAAATAGCATTAATGAAGTAACCAAGTGATCCGCAGTCAAAAAACACACTCTCATCGTCTCCCTCACCTAGTCATTTAGTGGTCAGTGCAAACTCTCTCTTTGTCTGCTCTTTCACACTCTCACTCTCTTTCTGGTTCAGTGTGTATGTGTGTGTGAGAGAGCAAGTGTCACCATATGACAGCCTGTCTCTGCCTAATTCAAACCACCTGCCTTAAACAGAGTACTTCTGTGCTCCATACAAAAAAAAGACTGTGTCTGTGTGTGTTGTGGTGGGTAGAGGGGAGTATTTAAACTTTCAGCAGCTCCAAAAATAAAAATAGGCTTTTAAAAACAGGCACCCTTCTAAACCAATGACTCCTGGAGCTATAGAGTCAGTTCCAGGCTGTGTATATGTGTGTGTGTGTGTGTGTGTGTGTGTGTGCGCCCTTCCCGGTGAATAGTTATGAATAGTTGTATTATTACAGGGCAAGATCTACCTGAAAGACTCGTACAGTTCTTGTTTGAGGAATTTTTCACATGGCATAAAGCGAGCTGGAGTGTGTGGGCACTTTTGTTGTTTTTTTTTTTGTGTTGCAATCATAAATGCGTGTTTGGTTGAATTGGATTCAGTGTTGCAGAGAGAACTGCAGGTTTGTTTATCGCAGAGTAACAAACTTAAAACGAATGTAAATAGCCAAAAGGTTATGTCATAAATGAGGAAATTTTGTTTTGTTTTTAATTTAATTTAAGACATTTTTATTTTTACCTGTGAATAACAATATAAGAAAGTTAATCAAACTATCAAGTTTCATAGTGGATACAGACTTATTATTAAATGTTTTTACTTTACAATTGTACTTTGTATTTTGCTTTTTGTTTACTTTTTATTTACTTTTACACATTGTGATTTCACAACTTTTTTTGGTAACACTTTACAATAAGGTGCCATTTGTTTGCATTAATGCCATGCATTAATTTGTCCTCCTTTGTAAGTCGCTTTGGATAAAAGAATCTGTTAAATGTACTAAAGTAATGTATTATCTAACATGAAAAAACGAATTTATCACACTATTTATTAGTTAATAAAAATACAGTTGTTCATTGTCTGTTAGTTCACAGTGCATTAATGTTAACAAACACAACTTGTAATTTTATTAATGCATTAGTAAATGCTGAAATTAAGATTAATAAATGCTTTAGAAGTGTTGTTCATTCTTAGTTCATGTGAACTAATGAACATTATTGTAAAGTGTTACCCTATTTGCTTTACGTCACTTTTAACTTTTGTTTGACTTTTTTTTTGCCAGAATTATGACTATATTAAGAGTATGTATTTATTTTTATATGCTATAGTTTTTTTTGTTTTGTTTTGGGATAAATGTTTCTCAGGTTTTTTAAATTATTTGATCTAAAGGCTTAGTTTTCATGTGTGAACTACTTTACAAAATAGACATTTTTTAAAATGCATGACATTTACAGAACCATAATCTAGACAGAGGATACCTACTTTTGAAGAAGATTAAAATTATAATTGCTTTTACCACATAATTCCCTTAATTGAATTAGTGCTGTGTCATAATTTCAAACATTTTTCTTTGGAAAAACCATAAAAATGAAGAATGGTCTAGGAGTGTTCAGACTTTTGACTGGTAGTGTAATTATATAAACGTTCATCACATTTCCCCTGGTAAAATTAGCCACCCAGGTAATGTAAATTACTTTGAGAGTTGTGATTGGACGCGAACGGTCACATGACCGGTGGTTGCATAATTTATCATTCCAAAACTTAAGATGATTTGAATATTTCAAGATACTCTGTTCAAAAGCGCCTGCGGGGAAATATAGTCCCACACGCCCAGATGCATAAAAACAAAAGAGCCATTGAAGCTGAGATGAGGATGTCATCACAGTTAATCCTTTGTTTTCTCTTTTCACCTTCTTTTAAACTCACCTCTTTCATCCAAGTTTATGTTTGCTTGCATGGATGGATGGCAGGAGGAACACTGACACAGATTCAAAACAAACTGGCGTACATGTCATTTTTGGAAAGCGCAGACACCTTGATCCACTGGAGAGGGGAAACTGCCCTTGAACCACACATTTTGCTCTACCTCTGTGACCCTTCCACTGAGCTTTAAAGTGATGAGTTAGACAGATGTACGGGTGTTTACCGATCTAAGCACAGGTCCTGGATCAGATGGTAATTTATGTGTCAGGCCAGTGTTGAAGGGACGTGACCTAAGCCTAGCGCTGAACTGAAACACGCACAAAAAATATATATATATTTTTTTTCCCTACATAGAAAAGTCACTTAGGTCCAGTGTTGGTTTGAACCGCATAGACAGTGTTGGGGAAAGTCACTTTTAAAAGTAATGCATTACAATATTGTGTTACTCCCTAAAAAAAGAACATTACTTTTTATGGAAAGTAATGTTACGTTACTTTTAGGGCTTGTTTGTTTGTTTTTAATATAAAAAGTTCTAGTTCACATGTAAAATCCCTTTCACACCAAAAAGTGAAATGAATAGGCCTCAGGCTGAAGGAAAAGTACATTCACATCTGTACAGTAGAACACAGGAGAAAAAGGTTAATGCTCTTTAAATCCATGAAGCACAAACTTTTGCTTGTTAGTATGAGCCATCAAAGGTCAGCAGCAAAGACATTGGTTAATAAAATGGAATTAAATACTTAAAGGATATCTGTGTTATTTAACATACACTACCAGTCAAAAGTTTTTGAACTGTAAGATTTTTAATGTTTTTTTAAAGAAGTCTCTTATGCTCATCAAGGCTGCATTTATTTGATCAAAAATACAGAAAAAACAGTAATATTGCAAAATGTTATTACAATATAAAATAATGGTTTTTATGTTAATATACTTTACAATATAATTTATTCCTGTGATGCAATGCTGAATTTTCATCAGCTGTTACTCCAGTCTTAAGTGCCACATGATCCTTCTGAAATCATTCTAATATGCTGATTTATTATTAGAATGATCAATGTTGGAAACAGTTATTTTTTTGCAACCCGTGATTATTTATTTTTTTATTTTTTTGGATTCTTTGATGAATAACAAGTTAAAAAGAACAGCATTTATTTAAAATATAAATCTTCTCTAACAATGTACATCTATGCTATCACTTTTTATTAATTTAACACATCCTTGGTGAATACAAGTATTAATTTCTTGGAAAAAAAGAACGAATAAAAATTTACCGACCCCAAACTTTTGAACAGTAGTGTGTATTGTTAGAAAACCTTTCTATTTTAAATAAATGCTCTTTTTTTAACCTTTTATTAATCAAAAAATACTGAAAAAAGTATCACAGGTTCCCAAAAAAATATTAAGCAGCTGTTTCCAGCACTGATAATATAGAAAAACGTTGATTTACATCGTAATAATATTTCACAATATTAAGGTAAAACAAACAACAACTTTTATTTATGAAATGTAGTTTAGAAAAAAGTATGACGTTATGCCTTGGAATGGAGTAAAAAAAAATCCAAAGAAAAAAAACTCTGATAAACTACAGATACTTTTTAAATTTACTTGAGTAAAGTAAAAATACTTCTACTGTCCACTATCATTTGTGAATAAAAATGATTAAAATCTGAATTTTTGATTGATTGAATGATGCACTCACCTGTCGATCTCTAAATTTGTGGAAAAGATCAGGATGAGCAAGTGACAAATGCTTGGTGATTTATAGCAGCGCTTGCATACAGGTGCAGTAAGGTCAGTTCGTTTACCTTTATTATCTGTTTTATATGCAAAATAATGTCATATTTCACTTCTACTGTTGTCTTTATTTACTAGTTTCGAGTGCGTTGATGGAGTTTCAACTGTTTGATGATTTTGTTTCATTGATGCTATAAGTAACTGTTCCTTTAAGATGGGATTTTAAAAACCTCAGTAGAAGGAGAGGATCTAATATGGAGGCGTGGGCCGCAAAAGAGTGGCACGATCATCTAGGAAGCAAGTTATTTGAAGGCTTCGAGGCCTAGGAGTATGATATTGTGGGACATAAGTGCATAAAATGAGGTACCGAACCGTGCCCGCAAATAACGAAAGCATCTTTTTTTATACACAAAGCTTGTACATTTGCTGTTGAAGTACCCAGAGAGCCTCAGAGCGTCCAGACCCCTCCCATAAGGCCAGGAGAGAGTGTGTGTGAACAGGAAGGAAGGGGAAGGGAGTTGTGCTGCAGGCCTCTCAGCTGTCTCTCACAGCGCTAATGATCCTTGGAGAGAGGCGTGAGGGAGGAATGGAGAGAGAAGGACGGAAAGCTAGGATGTTAAGACGGATACAGTACGAGCCGGGTTTCAGTTTAGAATATTTTTCCACTTTGATACATTTGCCACCTCACATTTCACCAAAAGTCCTTGCTGACGAATCCAGAAAGTTGCTGAATAATAATAGCTGTTAAAGCAAACCACAACGGAGATGATTTCGGGAATGAATGTTACAGTGCTTCACTGTGCCCTCGGTGTGTATGTTCGTGAGAAAGAGAGAAACAAAAGAGTGAAAAATCTAAGAATGCTGTGACTAAAATAAGATCAGAGAATGTTGCAGAGCAATGTTCCCTTCACTTGACCTCTCTGTTTCATATGTCTGTCCCTCTTGTTTTCTCTCCAGTCTTTCTCTCTCACACACAGACACACTGTCACCCTTGTTTCATGTAGGTTTCATCATTGCATTGCATTACAGCATAGCTGTATTAGTGAAGATTTTGGATTTTTTTGACCTTTTGGATTGTGACATTCCTCTTACTAGCCTCATCCTGATCTTTATTACATATTTTATGTGTGTGTGTGTGTGTGTGTGTGTGTGTGTGTGTGTTCTCCAGAATTAGCATTTGCAGAGCACCAACTGCCCGTGAAATCTTTGTATATATAAAATGACTTGCCAGTTAGCTGGTAATTTTATTAGGAATTGCAACATTGTATGGTTTTTGTCAAACTGTAAGCAGTCTGACCCCAGCTTGATGTCAGTGACTCGCGTCTTCTAAGGAAAACATCTGTCGCGACTAACAACTTTTACCTCAGGGGAAAATGAACTGTCAGACATTCATCTTCTCCAGAACGCTGTGACAACACATACGCCGAATATTCCTCAACAAAAATATGAGGAACAACACCGCAGTGGGTTGTCTTTGTGTTTTTGTGACAAGACGCTGAAAGCTCTAAATGACACGGTGACTTGAGCCGTTTGTCACGAGTGTGCTCAATAAATCAATTGTCATTGGGACAATATAAATAATCGTAATAAATAACCCTTTAACTGTCACTCGCGTTTTTGAACATAGGCGTGAAAATGCAGTATTCAAACTTAATTTTTTATGATTCATGAACAAAAGCGTTTTGTAATATAATTTTGGTGTACATTTTCCATGGTAATGCAATGTCTGATTTTAAAATGGTTTTCCAAGGATGAATTTTAAGAGTTTAAGTTTCAAGTGATATATAATTTCTTATGATTTTAAAGTGTGTTTTTAAAGAAAGTCTTTTTGTGACAAAGGTCAGAACTCCTGTTATGAAGTAGATTTTTGAGGTGCACTCTTGTCATAAATTAATCTATTACTTTTCCTACATCATTTGGTAGACAAAAAAATGGTAAAATATCTATTTAGGAGTCTTAGACCTGTTCAACGATATATAGTTTGTCATGATTAAATTAGGATTTATTTGTAAAATGATGAAGTAAACTTAGGCGTCCCACTGAGGGGACGGGTGACAATTAAGGGATTAAAATAAATGCAAGACAGAATCCTGCTTGCAGTATTTTTTAACACCAGAACATTTCTACATTAGATGTTTTATACACTACCAGTCAAAAGTTTTTTTATGTTTTCGAAGAAGTCTCTTCTACTTACCAAGCCTGCATTTATTTAGTCTAGCAGTAATATTGTGAAATATTTTGTTTATTATTTAAAATAACTGTTTTCTATTTGAATATATTTTAATGTAATTTATTCCTGTGATCAAAGCTACATTTTCAGCATTATAACTTCAGTCTTCAGTGTCACATGATCCTTCAGAAATCCTGTTCAAGAAACGTTATTATCGTTGTTGTTGTTGTTGTTGTTGTTGTTGTTGTTGTTGTTGTTGTTGTTGTTGTTATTATTATCAATATTTAAAATGGTTAAGTAAATTGTTTCAGTGTTTTTTGATGAATAGAAAGAATTCTTTTTAACAATGATACTTTAAATTGATGTGATGATAAAGACATTTTATAGTGTTACAAAAGATTTCTATTTCAGATAAATGCTCTTTCTATTCATCAAAGAAACCTGAAAAAATTCTACTCTGCTTTTTTCAACATTAATAATATTAAATGTTTTTTGAGCAGCAAATTAGATTTATTAGATTGATTTCTGAAGGATCAAGTGACTGGAGTAAAAATTCAGCTTTAAAATCACAGGAATAAATTAGGTTTTAAGGTGTATAGAAAACAGAAAACAAATAGAAAACAGTTATTTTAAATAGTAAAAATATTTTTGCTGTACTTCGGATCAAATAAATGCAGGCTTGGTGAGCAGAAGAGACTTCTTTGAAAAACATTTAAAAACTTACTGCTCAAAAACTTGATGTTCAGCTGTTCTTTTTCATAATAAACTTATTATAACTTATTAATTATAAACAATGGTCACAGACACGATGTACCTTTTTAATTTCATTTAATTTTTACGTTTTATTTTTGTATTATTATTATTTTTTCTCTTATCCATTTTTTTTTTTTTTTTTTGAGGAGACTGCCTCCTTCGCATCCTCGGGGAAACGCCCCTGGTTAAGGTGTTTATTTTTTGTTCTTTATAAAATAATGATTTTTTTATTTATAAAATAAAGATTAACAGTCTGTAAAAGACGTATCTAAATGTTCTCACATGTTCTCAATTTATAATATTATAAAAGATTTCTATCTCAGATAAAAGCTCTTCTTCTGAATTTTCTATTCATCAAAGAAACCTGAAAATTCTACTCAGCTGTTTTCAACATTAATATTAAATGTTTTTTGAGCAACAAATTAGATTTGTTAGAATGATTTCTGAAGGAAATCACGCGAATAAATTTGATTTTGAAGTGTATTCGAATAGAAAAGAGTTATTTTAGATAGTAAAAGTATTTTTGCTGCACTTTGGATCAAATAAATGCAGGCATGGTGAGCAGAAGAGACTTTGAAAAACATTTAAAAACTTGCTGCTCAAAAACTTGATGTTCAGCTGTTCTTTTTCATAATAAACTTATTATAACTTATTTATTATAAACACTGGTCACAGACATGTACCTTTTAATTTCATTTAATTTTTACGTTTTATTTTTGTATTATTATTTTTTTCCCTCATCCATTTTTTTGAGGAGATTGCCTCCCTTGCCTCCTCGGGGGAAACGCCCCTGGTTAAGGTGTTTATGTTTTGCTCTTTATAAAATAATGCAAAAATCTGTTTAACGGTCTGTAAAAAAACATATCTAAACATGTTCTCAAAATTAATTTTGAATGCCTGCATGAGTGCGTTGAGGGAATTTCTACATTTCAGACTAGACCAAATCAAACAGAACAGCTCTGAGCACGATCTTTATCCTTCACAGTGGGCGTTTAGTGGTTTGTGATGTAGAACAGTCATTTTTAATTAACCCACAGATGTTTAAAATACATTTCGATCGCTTAGACTTGGTGCCGTGATAAAAATCCAAAGCTGTGTCCATCACGGTGCTGTGTGAGTTCCCTCAGTGTTTCATTTTATGGTTTTCTCTTTCTGTCCGTCTGTCTGTTATCTCGTTTGAGAAGGGTTTTTTAAAGTGAGTGCAGCAGGAGTGAAATATTGAATGAGTTGGGCGGCCAAGTGCGGCGCTCCCACTGCAGCGTATAAAACGTGCTGATGGGGTCTTTATCCCTCCATCAAGCTGAGGGGAAGAAAAGAGCACAGTCCTGTCAAGGGAACGGGGCGATTCTCCGGCCAACTGGCTAAACGCTGAAGCCCTGGAGTCAGAAAATGTGTATGAGAGACAGAGAGAGGGAGCTATAGACAGAGAGAAAAAAAAAAAAGACTGAAGAGGATCACCCGTTGACCTCTTGGCAAGCGTTTTTGTTTTGAGTATCTCACCATTTATTTCTCCTAAAGCACTCTCTTTCATCTAGATCACCATATAGTCTGTGCGTTTGTGTCGTCGTGTAGTGGTTAAATGGACTTGGGAACTCTGTGCTTTATTCCCACAATTGGCATCCCATGAGGCCTAGTGTTGACGTCAGGACGGGGACGGCCTTGTGTGTTTGTGTGCTGGGGTGTGTGTAAGATCATAACCACATAAAAGCGCGTCCTACTGGGAGCAGATGTGTCTGAGTTGAATCTGTGTCGTGCGTATGCGGGGGAGTCTTGATACTTGATCTCAGATGTGAACCTGAGAAAATAAAGCTGTTTTGATGCTATATGAGGCCATTGTTTCATTTGCATGTTCATGTGATGTCATCAATCACATCTCAAATGGAACATGCTTCATAATAATGATAATAATAATAATATTATTGATGTTGTTTCTGTTCATTTTAGGCAATGTGGCTGATGTTGCAGCAGGAGGAGCCTATCGATTTTGTCATTGCGACGGGGGAAGTGCACAGCGTGCGGGAGTTCGTGGAGATGGCCTTCAAACACGTGGGCAAAACCATTGTGTGAGAGCACGCATACACACGCACATCTACCTCAGATTAAGCCCATCTGGTTAATCTGGCACATCTGGTGTTGATACGCCGACATGCTGTACAAGACCACAAAACAACTCGCAAACACACCATAAATATTGTAAATATGTAACGCATATGCTGACAGCTGAATTGGAAAACAAAGAAGATGAAGGAATTCGTTCAAAGCCCTTGTTCTCTCACTTAGGTGGGAGGGGAAGAATGAGAAGGAGGTGGGCCGATGTCAGGAGACGGGGGAGATTCATGTGAAGGTGGATCCGAAGTACTACCGGCCAACTGAAGTGGTAAGTCACTGCAAGGCTTGTGTTTGTATTTTCCCAACATCATAGGCAGTGTTCTTTTTTTTTTCACGGACGAAAATGAAAACGATAATGAACTTCTTTTTGAATGACAAAAATCGAATGGCATTTTCGTCAGCGAATAAAAACTAGACGAAAATGTTAGGAAGGGAAGATTTGGAAAGAGATTCATTTAGAAAAATCTGTTGCGTAGTAGGTTAGATGCGTACAAACCGGCGGAACACAAGTTAAAAAAAACTTGCTGCACTTCTTATAAAACGTTCAGAAATGTCATTATGTGGGAAAAGTGCAGATATATGGATAAATTCGACGACGCTAGAGAGAACTCAATTCGGTCTAGTTTTCTTTGCGCTGACACGGAACAAACACACAGATGCGTCTCACACTCTTTTGCGTTGCATGAACTGAGAAATACACACAAAATGATCTCAAATTGTCCGTTTTGATGAGTATTCATGTAAATACAGGCGATTACATCTTAAATGAATGTAAACAGTAGGAAGAAAGTATATCAGTACATTGCATCCATTGCGTTCGTGCATTCAGTCTTAAAGGGATAGCGGCCACATTCAGTTGCTATTGTCCGAGTCACTGATGTTAATCAAGCAACAAAAGAAAGACAGAAAACCACACACCGCTCTTGACTGAATCACTTACGTAGCCTTAAAGATTAATCTAAATTCATTTATCGAAATAAACATGTCTGTTTGAAACAATGAAGAATATGGTAAACAAGTTACTACAAAGAATGCATCATTAGCCGATATAACCATTGATATTTCATTGAAAAGAAGACCATGTTCTTTATGAGTGGTTTTATTAAATTTTAATATTAAGGCATGTTGAGTATCACCGCAGTTAAATCGTGTTTAATATGATAAAACCTTAATCCAAACCTATATAATGAGTTTGGACATTTTTGAGAAATGCTTATTAAATGCATTGCACGGTAACTAAACCCATTAAAATTTAGCTGTCTAAATTTACTGTAGATTTAGTCGGATAAATCTTACGATATTAGATAGACTAAAATTAAAAACAACTCGGATGACTAAAATATGACTGAAACTAAATGGCATTTTAGTCAAAAGACTGTGACTAAAACTAAATCAAAATTTGCTGTCAAAATTAAGACTGATCGTAGGTGCCCTTAAAAGGCGAGAGATTACAAAGTGACATGCGCTACTGTACAATGTGTGGTGAGAATATGCTTGTTTGTTTTGTGGCATCATCAGACAGCTATTTGTTCCAATATTGTTCATTGTGACTTTAATCCATTAAATCAGCAGCATTCAAATCTTTGGAGAGGATTAGAGGGCGTTCACATAGGACACGTTCTTTCTTTCAAAAGCAGCGAAACGTTGCGTAATTCAATGGAAGGGATCTTGAGACTTTTCGGAAGAACTTGTTTTTAACTTGGCACAAATTCCCAGATAAGCCAGATCCAATGTGTTGGCCATTAAACAGATTAGAAGTCAACACAAATAATACATTTATTCAGCAAGGATGCGTAATAAAGTGCATCTTTCCCAAATATATTAAGGCGAGACACTGCAGGCAAAAACCAAGCGTTTTTTTAGTCAACTGTCAAAATTGACATTTTGGGCTTTTTGGTTTTTCATAAAGTGTATTTTCAGACTAGTGGAAGGAAAACATCCAAAAGGCACTGTTAAGTGTTTATTTTATAGCACTTTATCTAATTGTGTCAATAGATTTAAATTACAATACATATTTTTAAAGCTCATTTTCTCAAAATGAGTCTTTTTTTTTATTCTTGTAATACAAAAGATGTTTGCAATTATCAATGTAATCAAACAACTGGCTAAGTAAGGTGATAACTAGTTTTTTTTTTTTTTACCCTATTCACTTGCAGTGTCCCGCATCAAAACAACATTGATAATAATAAGAAATGTTGCATGAGCACCAAATCAGCAATGATTTCTGAAGAATCATTTGACACAAAAAAATAGAATAGATTACATTTCAAATTGTATTTAAATAGAAGAGTACTTTTAGATTGTAATAAGATTAAATAACTTTTTTTTAGCTGTTTTTGATCAAATAAATGCAACCTTGAAAAATTTACTGACCCCTGGGGCTGGGTAAAAAACGTTTGATTTCTTGATTTTCAATCGATTCTTATTTTTACGAAACAATATCAATTCTCATGGAGAAGCTCACTGCCAGAACAAAAACTGACAGATCATTTACTCACCCCCTTTGTCATATAAGATGTGTCTTTCTTTCTTCAGTCGTAAAGAAATTGTTTTCTGGGGAAAACATTTCAGGATTTATAGTGGACTTCTATGGTGCCCCTAAGGTTGAGCTTCCAAAATACAGTTTAAATGCAGCTTCAAAGAGCTCTAAACGATCCCAGCTGAGGAAGTCTTATCTAGCAAAACGGTCAGTTATTTTCTAAAAAAAAAAAAAAAAAACTCCGGTTCACTTCAAAATCACCCTACATCGCTGTTTTACCTTTTTTGTAAAGGCTGTTTGATCATTTTTGCACACTGGGTTGGTACTTCTGCAGCGATGTAGGACGATTTTGAAGTTAGAGGAGAAACTTTGATGGGAGTTTTTAACATATCCTAACTGTCAATATTGTGAAATACACAGAGTTTACACAGAGCTAGACAAGACGAGTTTTTAAGGTTAAAATGTATAAAAAATGTCAAATTTGTTTTGAAAACCAATCATTTCGCTAGATAAGACCCCTCTTCCTCGGCTGGGATCATTTGGAGCCCTTTGAAGCTGCATTGAAACTGCATTTTCTATAGAAGTCCACCATATGGAGAGAAATCCTGAAATGCTTTCCTTAAAAAACATCTAGGATGACAAGGGGTTGATGAAATTATCTGTACATTTTTGTTCTGGAAGTGAACAACTCCTTTAAATCTCAAGAATCGTTTGTCTAGTCTGTTTTTAGTTCATGAATGAAACATTATAGCGCACCTCCCATCCAATAAATCACAATATGATTAGCGATTTGTTACTTTTGATATAAAACAAAGTCTCCATTTGAATACAGTATCAAACAATAAATTATGTTTTGGCACTGTTTAATGCGGAGTGACAGATCACTGTAACGCCTTAGTTCAAAAGAAGTGGCAGTCTTCTCTGCTTTGGTATCAGTTACAGCAAAAAAATAAAGGAATAAACATCTGAAGGTAAGAGTACAACTTACTGAAATTACCGAATACCACAATGTCTCATGTAATCATTCGGTCTGCGGATAGACATCAGTATAACAGTTTGCAAACATGTCATTAACTTCACATTTACCTCAGGAAAAAAACATATTCTGTGACAATAAAAACGTTAATCAGCTAGAAAAATGTACTCTAGAGATGAGCATTTTGCTAAAAATATAGACCATATAAAATATTCACTATACTTTTTATTGTTCTTCAATATTTAGTTTGTTTGAATAAATCCGTCAAGTTTAAATGTTATATTTATTTTTAAATAAACGAATTGGAGTAGAAATGTAATTATGTAACTGTAACTTTATTATAAAAACTTCATTGTAATTTAAGTGTTTGAATACAAATCAGTTCATTTCAATATAATGTAGTACCAACTGACTTGTGTATATTTTACAGCATTAGCTGAAAGATTTTTTTTTTCCATTTGAAAAATTGGCCATGTGCTGTATTTCCAAAACAATCGATATCAAATTGCAAGCTTGTGAATCAAATCATGAAATTTGTGTCAGAACCCAGCCCTACGACCCAAAACTTTTAGACAGCAGTGTATGTGCATAGTTCAACAATTAAAAAAAAAAACACAGATTTTTCTATGAAGTACTTAAGTGATCAAAATGTCCATCCTTACCTGACATTGAGATGTCAGTTTGTGTCTGTGTGTGGTGGGTGGTCATTCAGGAATGAGAAAGGCCACTAAATCTGTAAAGAAAACATACACGAGAAATGATTGTTGACAGATCAGAGGTGTTCTCTCAGACACATGTTTGCTATGTATGGGTCAGAGGGCTGTTTCCAAGGAGCTTTTTCAGTAACATAAAGGTAAGACAGAAAGATGTGTGAATGAAGAAGGATTAACCAGCGCAGAAAGACAGAAATCCGTTCCTCAGGTATAAAGCGATTAAATGTTTTGTGGTATCGGTGTTTTGATGACCTCACAATGATGTTACATAATATGAGCGCAAGATACTTAAAGACACTCTAGTAGGCCCAAACCGAACAGGCAATCCATCAACACAGAGGCGAAAGGGGAATTTGACCTATAACCTCTGTGATAGAAAGTAAATCACTGCATTTCCTCAGGAGGCAAGAGTGTCAGTACGGGACGCAGGTCACTTGTAAGGATGAATGAGAGCGAGTGTGTGTGTTCGCGATGGATTTACAAAGCATTATCCACAGGCTACATGTGAACATGTTTGAAAATCTGTTGCATGAAGCCTGTAATTAATCAAATCACTTATTCTGGCAGAAACGGAATAGAAAAATGATCAAAAAAAATGTTTACTGGCGCGCACACACACTTTGTTCGCCTGAAGGGAGTAACTGGATGAAACACACCTATTAACAGGAAAGCAGTGGGTTGGATACGCTACCTGTTTATCCAAAGAGACCATCGTCAATCGTCACACGGACCGCAGTGTTTTTGAGCCATGCTAATCTATTTTCATGCGTACAACACCTGCATGATTTATGAAAGCATAATTACTGACAGATAAAAATCTTCTGGCTGAAAGATTCCACGTTAACGCTAAAAATAACTGTCACACCCAAAAAAAAACTGCTGTTAGATGAATGGCTCTATGCATTATTATCATTTCCAGAATCAACATGTGAAGCCTCTGAGTGATGGCTATCATGCCAGACGTAACTTGTGGTTAGATGTGCGTAAATTGCGAGCGAATGATGAAACTCAAATCGGCCATCTTTATTTGCATAACCTTTAGAGATCTCAGAGCGAGCGTATGCGTGTGCGTAGGGGAGGACTTCATCCGTGGCTTTGCTGCAAACACAACCTGTATCTCGCTTTCGCTGGATGCGTTCTTTCGGTCGACACACACTCGCTCACATTCCTTCAGGAGGTATGCGCAGCTTTAGCTTCACAATGAGAAAAGCAGGTAATGCGCTTGGCCTTGTCTGTCCATCACACGCCATCCACTCGCAGACAAAGAAACCGTGTGTGCGCGTTGAAATAATATGCTAACTTCCTTTTAAGGCCTGAAATACCCCCATTTAAATGAAGCTTGAAATATTAGAGCGAATTTCGGCAACTTTTTTACGATTTCCAGCAGGAGGGCACTGTAAAGTAAATAGTGGCCTTTCTTTTATTTCTCTCTCTCTCGCTTGCTTTTATTCTCCAATTTGCACTGAGACAAGGACGCAGCGAATTGGGTGCAAATAATGAACACATCAAAACCAAGCGGTCTGTCTTTTAGCTGATTGAGGGGGTTTAATAGTGAAGGCTCGGACTGATGAATGTGGCCCCCAGACGCCGCTGAAGACCGCTGCGTGAACCCTGCGGTCCCCGCTCTGCCTTTCAGCGAATATGATTTTGCACATCTATTTCATTCTTTCGGATGCTGATTTAAACAATTTTTATGAGGCACTTTGGGGAAGGAGGACCAAAGTTAGCCAAAGGCTTTTTTTTTTCTACTACTTCTTTTTCACTTTTTATTTTCCAGACAGTCCCCAGGAAACCCTCATGGTTTTTTTCTTTTCGTTTTTCATTTCGAAAGAGAGAGAGAAAGGAGCAAGGGAGAGGGCATAATGAAAGCAAAAAGCTTTGATTTATGCAACAAATTCCACGAACGGCGAGTTTGCAGCACTCGCTTGGTTTAGTAACTCTGGGCTTTTATGAATGTCTTGCCCTTCTGAACTTGCGCGCACATCTCAAAGTGACAGAATAAGATGTGTTTTTTTGTTTTTGGTAAACTGTGCTGTGGTTATTTTGGTACATGGTGTAATTTCAGCTGACTAAATTGCATTTTTACAAGATTTGAGAATGTCTTATTGTATAATGCGGTGGCATATGCGGCAAGGGTTATTGAAAATAAGTAGCGAAATGTGTATGAATGCTTTGAGGATGTGTCTGCCAGGAATATAAATGTAATGTACAGTAAGTAAGTGTAAGTGTGAGCATGCATGCTGATGATAGATAAAACACACAAGCTGCACTGGCTGCAGTTCACCAAGTGTGCATTTCATCAAAATTAACTCACAGACTTGGCGACCCTGAGGAATTGCCACAACATAATGATGGAATTATGTGGATTATCAGAGATTAGGACTATATGGTACAAATGTCAACATGCTTCCTCCAGAAACCCAAAGACGTATTACACGCGTCTCTCTAAGAGACTTAAATTTGAGACTGTTGATCTTTTGTGGCATATTATGTATTTTTAGAGTGGTAAATGCATGTTGTCTTGATATTTAATGTTTTTTCAAATGCACATCAGCATTTTACATAAGTACTTCAGTGACGTAATAAAAATTCCTTATTTTTTGTTCTTAAAAAATATAATAAGAGGAAATTATAGAACATACTTTGGTTATCTTGTTTTTCTCTTATTTTTCTTCTTGTGGTTGTAATTAATGATATTACTATGAAAGAAAATACTTTTGTAATGATAGGAAATAGTGCTAGGCGATATACGCGCTCAGTATGAATTAAAAAAAAAAAAAGAAAAACGGCATACAAGTGCCTAAGGCAAAGTACACAGCATCGTCAATTGAGAGGAGATCCTTGTTAACTGCATACTCTTCTGACTAATGGTTGGGAAATTTATAGAACTATTAATAACACACAACTAATTCTTCAACTGAACAAAAAATAAACCTAATCCTAAAAATGAACTGCCGTTAAGAGAAGCAAGAGACGCTGAAGGCAAACGCAGGCAGATCAAGCTCACTGTTTGCAATGCCCAAAATATAGGAAGAAAATTCTAAATACTGAATTGGGTTTTTATTTAATCCATCTCTGAGGGGGACTGACTGTATTCAGAAAACTTTAAATCTTACCTCTTCTTACTTATTTAAAAGCGCAACGCTGCTTTGTTTACAGCAGCAACTAAGGAAACGCTGTATTTCCGCTGTTCCATAAGCGCCACCTGCTGTCAGAGAGTGAATTTGCATTCTCATTCAGCCCATTTGCCGAACGTCACAGAGCATTAGAGTTATAGCGCCACTCAACAGACAAATCAGAACTGCGATAACACATACAAAACCAATGTCACAAAAAAAAGGAGCCATATGTGCTACATCTGTTCCGGGGGGGAAAAAATAACACTCTTTTAGTGCCACTCAGTGGATATTTCACATTGAATATGTCACGAAACGTACATGGCACTAGGTATTTCGCTTCTTCTGAAAAACTTTCCACAGGTACGTTTTTGTCATGAGATCAAGTTTAAATGTAGCATAATATCACAAAGTTAAGGTTAATGCTTTAAATTTTGAAATTATACAATCTAATTTACATTAAAAACCGCTCAAAAAAACATGATAAACTGTCGAACCGCCAGAAATCCTTTAAAAAAAAAAAAAAAAAACGATACAGATTTTTGGTCAAAATGCCCAGCACTAATAAAAAATGTTTCGTAACCCCTATTACTGTCCTGCTGAGGAGAACACCTTCACTATATTACAAATAATTCTTAATCTAATCATGACAAACTGTATATTGTTGAAAAATCTAAGACTCCTAAATATATATTTTCCATTGTTTTTTGTTACAAATTAGGTAGCAACACTAGTAATTAATTTACAACAAGAGTGCACCTCAAAAAAATTACATTATAACAGGTGGCTATAATTTTATTTTATTTCATTTCAATTTTATATTTATTTTATATAAAATATTTAAAAAAGTGCAAAACATTTTCTTTACAGTAAATTTAAACTTCTATAATTTTTTTATCTTAATTTTATATTTTTTTATTATTATTATTTCACTTCTACAATAATTTGCTGATTGACTCCTTTAAAAAGACCTACTTTAGGTCTGTATTCAGAAGTGTTCAGAATTTTAACTATTTGTTTAAATAGTGCACTTTCATGTCTGTGTTCAAAATGGGGGTGACAGTGAAGGAATTAAATTTTTATAATGTTAATAATAATTTCAATTATTTTTGACAATATAGCAACACTATTTATGACTGTTCGATATTTAGGGAATGGACAGCCATAGTTTCCTTTTGATCAAATTGGAAGCCTTATGCTTACAAATCTACATGCATTTAGATCAACGCATTTATCCAAGGCAAAATACAGTGCATTTAGGGTAAATCAGTATGTGTCTTCCTTGCAAATCAAACCTTTCACTGTCACTTTCAGTTGAACTGCATGATAATTAAGTAGCCAGATTATTATTAAGTAGGCAGACAGTATAATTGACACGTGCATTATTGTGATGTATAGATCTGTATGCCGTGTTTACGTAACATGTAAGCACATGCATGTTTTTTGGTTTCTGTTGGAATAAAAGATGGCTTTGACCTTTCACTCTAAGGATCAGGATGGGCTGATCTTATCAGCTCTGTGGCAGAGGTCAGGAGCGAGATAAAGAGCATCCTGTAGTGAGCAGCACACACACATATGGAGGCCCTCACTCTGTGAATGCAGGAGTCTGTCTTATCTGACCCATGATGAGCGTCATAGTACCAGCATGCAAAACACAGCTGCATCGTCACTTACCTGCAGCTTTGCTTTTAATTTGAATGCGAGATCCATTTTATTTCAGGCTTAGGCTTAGTGGCCAAGCGACCTGCATGCTTTGGGGTTGTTTTTAGATTTATGCGCTCGTTGAAGGCAGGTCCCCCACCTTAAGCGGCGTTTAAGCCTCTGTTGTCTGTCGTGATGCTTTATGGGTAGTGCAGTCTTTAGGGTTTTCTGGGTATTATAGTTGCTGTGGTTGAGAGGCTGGCTCTTTGTGACAGCTTTACGGTGATATGCAGTGTAATAGGTCAGAGTTGTTAAAGTTGAGTGTGAATGATGTTGTAAAGAGTCTGGCCGGGCGCCAGGTAGAACTCAAACCTGCAATAAAGCCGCACTCTTACCGTTCAGCTTTTCCTCATGATGACCGTATATACATCCATGCTTATTTCCATCACACTTTACAGTAGAGCTTAACTCACTTTCATAACGTTACATGGCACTTTTTACCGCCCCGGGACTTTTATTTTTTATTTTTTTTAACAGCGCTACTCTGTCTCACACTCCGTTTTTGGTCGAGGCATCGGGGAGAGAGAACAGAACTAAAAAAATAAAGAGGGAGAGAGGGGTGTACGTTCTCCCCTGGCCTACTCTCTGGTATTTCCTGAAGGACTTTGACTGAGCGGAACCACCCTGGGCCCCACGGAGGGGAAAGAGAAAGAAAGAGCTTTTAAAAAAGAAAGAGTTGAGAGTATAGCACTTAAAAACCAAGCCAAGTGTAAAGATCCACAGTAAACGGGTGATTTTTATTTTATTTTTTTAACGAGTTAAATGTTTAAGGAAGAAAGACGATCCATTTTGAGCAAAAGCGGTAGAGAATGTGAAGATATTACATCACTGGATGTCGAGTTACTAAACTAAAAGGTCACATTAAAAAATTCAGTAATAGTTTTAATAGCTTATTTGACAGCATTTGTGGTCAAGGATGATTACCTAACAAAAAAAATTCTGTGTTCCTCAATTTTTAAATTAAAAACAGTGAGACATTTACAATAAAGCGGAACAAGGACCATTTTGAGGACTTTTTATATTTTATAAAAGCATTTCAATGTATTGTTTGAACTATACATCTGTTTAAATAACGTTTACCATTGCGTTTAAGTCCTAAAAACGTTTTAGTAAGTGAATTGTCAACACACTTATTTTTTTATTGTCTTGTGACACTGGACCATAAAACCAGTCTTAAGTAGCACGGGTATATTTGTAGCAATAGCCAAAAATACATTGTATGGGTCAAAATTATCGATTCTTCTTTTACGCCAAAAATCATTAGGATATTAAGTAAAGATCATGTTCCATGAAGATATTTTGTAAAATTCCTACCGTAAATATTTCAAAATGTAACTTTTGATAAGTAATATGCATTGCTAAGAACTTAATTTGGAAAACTTTCTCAGTATTTCGTTTTTTTTTTTTTTTTGCACCCTCAGATTTCAGATTTTCAAATAGATGTATCTCGGCCAAATATTGTCCTATCATAACAACAGCTTTCAGCTGATGTATAAATCTCAAAATTGACACTTATGACTGGTTTTGTGGTCCAGGGTCACATTTTAACATTGACAGATTGGCTCCATTCGCTTCCATTTTAAGTGCCTCACTGTAATTTTTTTTTTTTTTAAGAAAGTTAGGGACAAGTCAAATTTTATTTTGTTGATAATCAACATTTTACCAAGTGCTGTCAACTTTGATTAACTTGCATTGAACCTGGATTATTTCTTTAAACTAGGTTAAATCAGATGCCACTAACTAAATAAAAGTTACTTGAAGTAAAATTTGCACGTCGCTATTTAGCATTAAGCAAACAAGCCTGTTCATTTGGAGTGATCAAAACAATCAGAAAACTTTTAGTTTCTTCCCAGCAGGTGTTTTGACTGCGAGCAAATGTGTGTTAACTTGTGTACCAGTGTAGGGTTTGTTTGTGCCATGCGTCATAATTACCTCATGGGTGTGTGCGCGTGTTCGCACTTTCACGGCTGTGTGTAGTGGGAGAGGGGAGGTTAATTGTGGGCTGCCCTCTGTAAATGGCATGTCCCAGGCTCGTTATCTTGATTGAGTAATTAACTCTGGCTCTCGGCACTCTTACTCACACTGTCAGACTGCTGAACTCCTGACACCTCGCATTCCTTGCTCCCTCTCCCTTGCGCTTTCCACTCTCTCGCTCTTTAACTTTCACACAGCTCGTCTCTCCGAGCCTTCAATTTATCATCATTTTCCTTTCTCTCCATGTCATTCCTGTCTCCGTCCTCTTTCTCCTCCTCTTCTCTCACTCTCGATCACTCCAGACAAGGCAGGTTTTTTTTTTTTTTTTATTACACACGAGTTAAAAATCCGAAGGAGCTTGTGGTAATAATTCTAGTAGTTGTAAAGTGATAGTTCACTCAAAAATGAAAATTCTGTCTTTATTTACTCACCCTCACCAAACTGTGTGACCTTTCCACTGTGAAAAACAAAATCCAGTGTTGTTGTGAACCCCATTGACACAGTCCAAATATCTTTTGTGTTTCATTTTTGGTTGAAACTGTCTTTAACGGAGATAAATGTATATGTTGTGCTTTTTAGTTGCTTTGTCAAAAAAACAAAAGTGACATTTACAGTAAAAAATGGCAGCTCTACCAGCACCACAAATATGGTAGCATGGTAATATTTTTTTATTGTTTTATGAATTGAACTTAAATTTACACACAAAAAAAAAATAATAATTAACTGATATGTGACTCTGAACCACAAAAGCAGTCATAAATTGCATGGGTATATTTGTAGCAATAGCAAAAAAATGCATTGTATGGGTCACAATTATTTTTCTTTTATGCCAAAAATCATTAGGATGTTAAATAAAGGTAATGTTCCATAAATATTTTTTTTTTTACATTTCTTACCGTAAATATATCAAATAACTGTTTTTTTTTTATTAGTTATATGCATTGCTAAAACTTAATTTGAACAGCTTTAAAGGTGATTTTCTCAATGTTTTTTTTATTTTATTTTATTTTTTTTATTAGATTAATAAAAAATAAATATTAATCGTAATAAATTGTAAATATGTGTCTATGTGTGTATATTTAATAAAAATAATATATATGACAAATTGTAGTTAGTAATGTAATGTGATCTACGTTACTTATTTGAGGTCATGTATTTTGACTACTTTTTTTAAGTTTGCTCTTTACCTAATGTTACTATTTTGAACTTTAAACCAGAAGCATGGATTGCAAAATGATTTGTGTGACATTTACAGGGCTATTCTATATTGTGAATATAATCAAAGTTAAATGGTATGATGGATGATGATATTTTTGGAAAGGAAACTTTAAAAGAAACGAGAAGAATTAGGGTGAATCAATAAATAATGAATGTGAATATGAATAAGTAATCCATGTAAAAAAAAAAGTGTAATCTGATTATGAGCATATTGAAGTTTAATATAATCAGATTACGAGTACTCAATTTTTGCAATCTGATTGCATAAACTAGATTACATGTAATCAGTTACTACCCAACACTGTGTTTGAATAAACAGTCAAACCAAAATGTATTCAGACACCTTCAAAATTTCTCACTGTAGTGGTAATAAAATATGACAAGAACTCAAGAGTTAAACTGTCTGAACACTTCATCTTGATAATGTCAGATAACTTTGATAGAAAGGTATGTAACAAAACATGGTCAGGTCAAAGTGTCAAATCAAATTTCTGGTCCCAAACTTGTATCAATTTTACTGGTAGTCCACTGTATAAAGAATTTTTAAGTGTAATATGTCACAGTTTACTTTATTTTGCTATCCTCACTTACATAAATGATCTATAGTGCCCTGCACCCACTAGCAAAAAAATTATTGGTAATTATTTTTGGTTTAACTGTGTGTGTGTGTGTGTGTGTGTGTGTGTGTGTGTGTGTGTGTGTGTGTGTTTGTGTGTAATATACACAAACACACACACACACACACACACATAAATGTATATATGTGACCCTGGACCACAAAACCAGTCATAAGGGTCCATTTTTTGAAAATTAAGATTTATACATCAATGGAAATCTTATTTATTCAGATTTCAGATGATGTATGGTTTGTTAGGATAGGTTGATATTTGGCCTAGATGCAACTATTTGAAAATCTGGAATCTGAGGGTGCAAAAAAAATAAAATATTGAGAAAATTGCCTTTAGAGTTGTCCAAATGAAGTTCTAGCAATGCATATTACTTTAAAAAAAAAGTTTTGATACATTTACAGTAGAAAATTTACAAAACATCTTCATGAAACATGATCTTTACTTGATATCCTAATGATTTTTGGCATAAAATAAAAATCAATAATTCTGACCCATACAATGTATTTTTGGCTTTTGCTACAAATAAACCCCAGCGACTTAAGACTGGTTTTGTGGTCCAGGGTATATATATATGACAAAAACACCATTGTGGTAGCATGGGATGTAACATAAAATTCTGATTTTATAAAAATTAACATAACTGATGACAAAAAACAGTCATTTTAGTGATACACCATCAAATGTAAATGTCACAGAATGATATTCTGGAAATGTTTTAGTGCCTTGTGTCTTTTAGTGTACATGGTAAGGGAACTTACAGTAACCAACTGACAGGTTTTTACCATAGTTTTTAAAAAAATTTCACAGTTTTTACTGTTAAAATAGTGCTTATTTCTATATTGTAGTGAAAGCACAATAAAATGAGGGGAGATGACATGAAAAGGTGCCTGGGTAGTTTGAATGAGGTGAATCATGTTCATGTTGGCAGGCAGAACTTGTGTATGCTCTTGTACTGCTTGAAAAGATACAGCTCTCTGAGGCTTGTAAACACACAAGCACACTGCCAATACCACATGTAAGCACACACAGATCCTCAGTAATAAACACAGCGTCGAGTATGCGCAAGTCATACAGATGCTCGCGTGCTGCGATCTTGTCGTTCGAGCCTGCGTTTTAACACATTGACACTTTGGGTTGTATAGATTCGGATGTACTTTTGCACTCTTTTGGGCTTTTGGATCCACTATGTGGTTTTTCTGCTCTATGATTGGCTGTTGTTTGAAAAGGGAAATCATTAGAGTCTTTGATCCCTCCTAAACATCCTGCATCAAATAACAACTCTCACACACACAAACTGCACGGCACATAGCGAAGTCTGTCGAACAGCCGTGGATTTCTCGTTCTGGTTCGCCATGTACTTTGCGCATGCATTTAAAGTGTCAGACACTTAGGGTCAGTGTCTCTTAGCTGGAGAGGGTTTACATGATTTTCTAAATATTTATTAAACACTTGAAACGAGAATCCGAGATAGAGACGTTCTCCCTTGATTCAGATTTTTCTGCATTGTGCTCTCTTTTACACATTCAAATGATCATTTTTCTTTTTGTTCTGAAATCTGTTTTATATACAATACCATTCAAAAATGTTGGGGTCTGTAATTAAAAAAAAAAAAACGTTTTTAGAAAATCTTTTAGCTGTTTTCTTTTTGAATATATTTTAAGATGTAATTTATTCCTGTGATCAAAGCTACATTTTCAGCTTCATTACACCAGTCTTCAAAGTCACATGATCCTTCAGAAATCATTCTAATATGCTGATTTGGTTCTCGGGAAACGTTGTTTATCATCAGTGTTGAAGCTGAGAAGTTTTGCTGCCAATTTTTTTTCTCAGAATTCTTTGAATAGAAAGATCCAAAGATCAGCATTTATCTGAAATGAAAAGCTTTTGCAGCATTATACACTATACCACTCAAAAGCTTGGAGTCGATAATACTTTATTTAATACTTTTATTTAGCAAGGATGCTTTCAATTTATCAAGTGATGATGAAGACATTTATAATGCTACATATATGTATAAACATATATATATATATACATATATGTTTTCAACAATAATAATAATACTAAGAAATGTTTTTTTGAGAAGCAAATCAGAATATTAGAATGATTTCTGAAGGATCATGTGACTGGAGTAATGATGCTATAAAAATAGCTTTGAAATCACAGGAATAAATTACATTTTAAAAAATATTCTAATAGAAAACAGTTATTTTAAATAGTAAAAATATTTAAAAATTTTACTTTTTGCTGTACTTTGGATCAAATAAATGCAGGCTTGGTGAGCAGAAGATACTACTTTAAAAACAAAAAGTCTTAGAGTTCAAAAACTTTTGACTGAGTGTATGTGTATGTGTAAAAGTATATATCATTTCTTTTTCTTTGTTTTAACACAAAACTTAAATTTAGATTTAAGTACAACAATACATTGTGGAAGCGGTAAAGACTGACTTTGACATGTTTGCGAACAAGTTTGACCCCACTTTTGTCAATCCGCTCATATTGCTTTTGTGGACTTGACCTCTGACTCTGTCCTACGCTGTCCTGCATCAAGACCGTCGCTCTGTTTGTGTGTGCGTTTGTCT
Source organism: Cirrhinus molitorella (assembly GCA_033026305.1). NCBI lineage: Eukaryota > Metazoa > Chordata > Actinopteri > Cypriniformes > Cyprinidae > Cirrhinus > Cirrhinus molitorella. The sequence goes on from CM065133.1 coordinate 34,791,143, forward strand.
CAGAAATATTAAAACTCATCGAAACATGCATGCATGCATATAGTCAAGTGCAGCTATGCTGTAAGTTGCTTGATGTTTGTGAAAGTCTGTCTCCTCAATAGCCCTGAATTCCTTTACGTTAAGTGCTCGGTCACACACAATAAAAATGCGCCCAGATGATGACTATCGCTTTTATTTATTGTTTATTTCCATTTTATTTACCATATATGCAGGTGCGGCTTCTGACGGGTACAGATACCTTCTTTAAACAAGCAAGTGTTTGAAACTCAAATCTGCTTGTGAACTCGCACCGTGCCTTTGATTTGTCTTGACTTGCTGACTTTCTATTTAATAGCAAGAGCGATTGCACACAATGCATGATTCACATGCACACGCAATCCTTCAGTTTCGTCAAATTAATACCGTTCTCGTTTTCCTTCCTCGCAAACACTTGCATTGTCAGGACACAGTGCCGCAGTTGTTTTGCATGTGAAGACTTGGATGGGCGACAAAAGCAGCTGATGTTAATTTAGCCTTCAGAAAAGTGGAAGACTAATTATGATTAATATGCCGCATTAATACGTATCTTGATTATGATGGTTGCATGCCGTTTCATATGTTGATGAATGAATGCTATTTCGCTAATTAGTCCTTTAAAATATGGTTATGTCATTTAAATGATTTAATTGGAGCTAAAATGGAACCATGAGTTAGTGACTGTAACTTCTCAGGGTTCAGCGTTAAAATATGGGCTTTTGGAACGAGAGCTCTCATTTGTCAAAGCACAGAAGTGTGTGTGTGTGTGTGTGTGTGTGTGTGTGTGTGTGTGTGTGTGTGTTCTGGCTCCTTGTGTAATCAGATCAGGAGCAAGGACACCCTCAAACCCTTTACTGCCACCCTGAGATACACCTTTAAATGTGTGTGTGTATGTGTGTGAGTATTGCTGTCCCAGCAGGAGAACAGAAGGGGTTAGGCCACAAGAGTCACATAATCCATCATACTCTGACACTGAGAGAGCTCTGGAAAAGAGGGGGCGCTGGATGGATGGCCTGCCTCGGCCCTCACCTTCCCCCAGAGACACGGCGCTTGACACCTGTGTGTGTGGTGCTGGCCATTGTATGTGGGTGTGTGAGAGTGAAGAAGAGTGTGTGTGAGTGTGTGTGTGTGTGTACAGGTTGGGAGGTCCAGTTAATAAAGAAGGACTAAACCACCCCTTTAAATTTTTTTCCTCATTGTTTTTCCTCCGTCTCACTCTCTCTCTCTCTCTGTCTTTTTCTAGGACTTCTTACAGGGAGACAGTTCCAAAGCCTTTAAGATCCTGGGCTGGAAACCACGTGTGACGTTCGAGGTGAGCGTTCCTGTAAAAAATCAAAGCGGTTCACTTGCAGTGCACTGAAGATTGAGAAATAATCAGCGTGTGTGTGTGTGTTTGTGTGTATTCCAACAGGAGCTTGTTAAAGAAATGGTGGACGCGGACGTCGATCTCATGCGGAACAACCCGAATGCCTGAGCCCACACGCCTTCATCTCCACGCATGCCAAAGAGGCGGCTGTCATGTGTTTGTGTGTGTGTGTGTGTGTGTGTGTGTGTGTGTGTGTGTGTGTGTGTGTGTGTGTGTGAAATCACTGGAAGAAGCATTCAGCTGCTTTTGTCTTCCTGCGTCTGTCGTTTTCTGCCATGCTTCAGCTTTCTGATCTCGGTTTCACTGTTTCAAGGGTAGCGGGTGTTGCCTTTCTCCGTTCCTTAGCACGGTCATATTGAAGGTTATGTGTATGGATTTTTTAGTTTGTTTTCTGTCCAAGTGATTTTTTTAATCCATTTTTATAAAGTGTTTTTTATTTGTAATCATGAAAAAATGTATAAATAAGGGATTAAAGGGTTTGTAGAGCTTTCTAAATCTGTTTGCAGCTTTATTCATGTGATTCCTTAAACTGAAATAATGACATTTATTGGTTGAAACATTAAAAATAGTTATTTAACATGCAAATACAAAATGTGAAGTTTTTTAATTCAGTTGTAATGTGCTTAAAATTTTCATTTAAGCGTGTTTGTTGGTGGTTCTCAATCTGTGATCATATATTTCCTCTGGTACTGGCAATTATTATAAAACTGCTTGTTTTCAAACATTTATTAAATGGTAACACTTTACAGCAAGGTTCATTAGTGAATTGCATTGCATTTATTCTTAGTTAATGTTAATTTCAGCATTTACTAATGCAGTTTTAAAATAACAAGTTGTTTGTTAACATTTAGTTAATGTAACATGAACAATGAACAACTATTTTTATTAACTAACATTAGCCAAGATTAATAAATGGTATGATAAATGCATTGTTCATTCGTGTTAGTTAATACATTAACTGATGTTAACAAAAGACACCTTATTGTAGTATTACCATACCATTAAAATGTAAAAGAATAAGTAAAATAAATAACGCAAATATTGTACTTTCATAAGTTTCAGAAGCATACTTTTTTTTTATAGGAAATTTTCAATAAAAATGTTTGTTGAAGTACAGATTAACATAAATATTTAAATATGTTGTTCATTATGGTTTTACGTATTTTATTTTATTCATGTATTTATTCCTTCAGGCCTCCTGGTTGAGAACTGCTGGTAATAAATGATCAAAGGTTTGTACATGGAGTAGATTTGTAATTTTATGTTAAATTATTTAGGGTGACAACTTTTCTTTTTTACTTTGTTTTATAGTTTAGCCAAATATCCACCTTTTTCGTATGCTGAAGTAAACCTATGGGGGAGACTTCCGGTTCGTTAGCTGCTCTTGGAAATTAGGAGAAGAATAACAACATGCAGTAAACAGTGAAACTGTTTGCACTACAAACCAATGTGTCCATAATGAAGATAACACATTAAAATAATAGCCTATGGTAAGACGCCATTTTGCAATTTCATGCACAAACCAGCTGTTTTGTACAGCTGATAAGACCGGAAGCCAGACCCATGACATTTACAAATGGCCGCGCTCGCTCTTAGGTTAGCTTGGTAATATTGCTGACTCAGTAAGTAGGTGAATAGATGGCTAACTTGATTACAGTCAGTAAACATCATTTTGAAAGTAGCTCAACTTTTCAGTTTCATTCTCTAGCCCCAGAATTTAAATATACGGTGAAATGCGTCACAAAGCGGTTCGTGCCAGCTTTCGCGGGTTGCCTGGCGGTCACCGAGCCCCTCGCGTCGAGCACAACCGTTCTCTTGTATTCAGAGGGAAACGGGCGTCCACGAGGCCTCGCGGTCCTTCATTCCAGATGCTCGAGCACGGCCCACCGCGCGCAGCTTAGGGAGCAGTAACTCGGCCTTGTAAAGCAGCTCATGTTTAATCACCTCTGACGTCGGGCGCAGCTGGGCCACTGAACCCTGACAGTGAAGACATTTCGCCGTGTGCGAAAATCCTCCGCGGTGTTTATTTGTAATGGTGACACGGTTGTCCTCATCAGAGTAACAACAGATTCAGAAAAGACCTCTTTCAGCTTAAGCGTCCTCAAGCGAGGAGAGGGAGAGAGTCCCGGTGAAGTCAGTTTCTGAGGCCACGGATATTCTAGTCATTTGACACCGACATTCAAAGAAAGTGGGGTCTTTGAGACCCTCATAAGACGATAGCGCGGGGGCGGTTGATGTATGTGTATTTGTGTTTTTGAGACGGCATCTCGAGAGCCATTTAAACAGCGCACCAGTGTGAGCCGGGCCTTATTGGAACCAGACGGTGCCTCGCCGGTCCGGGAGCGTAAAAAGCACTTTTCCACTGGCCTGGGTTCGTGAGCTCTACCACATACAGGTGCACAGGCCGCGAGCAGCCACTAACTACGTTATATATCCAGGGCGATTTATTTTTTTACGCTTGAGCGGGGAAATTTCTGCTATTTTGTTTGACTACCCTACTGATGTTCGCGTAAAAGCAATAGGAAACGTGAAATTCCAATTGGAGCAACGAGTTAAAGTATCATGACAATTTAAAGGACGTGAAAAGCTTTAACATTAAGCCGCACAATTTAATCTAGTGCTTTATTTATATTTTCTGTTGGGAACTCTCAGCATATCAAAAGGTTCTTAATTAAAAGTTAAAAATGCACAGAACTCGGAACATCTGGTTCGCTCACAGCTTTTGAATGCTTTCAAAAGTCGTATTAGCGGGTTTTAATAATAATTATTATTGTTTTCTAATAGCAATATGGATAATTTTAAGTAGTGGTATTCTGTCGTTACTTTATTTTATCTTAATCTCGTATAATTTCAATAGAAATACAACATTAATTATGTATAATTGTTATACAATCTTATGTATTGCATTCATATCTGTTTAATTATATTTCGGTGATCTTGCTTAGTTTCATAATTAGTCGTAGTATATATAATTATATTAGCGCCGGTATAGTTTGTTTGTTTATTTCTGTATTAGATTTTGGAACAGCAGAAATAATTTGCTTTATCAGTGTCAAGCATTCGGGTTTCTTTGATAAGGAACTTTCACTTATATCCGTCTCATAATTTTAGCCTTTGACAGTTTTGCAACGCAGATTTTTTTATTATTATTATTAAATCCACTCTGTCAAGGTAAGATCATGCCTGTTTTTCTTGTGTTTGTTTTTCAGAGTCAGGCAGATAATCCGTGATAATCCTCTCGACCTTTCTCACAGTCCACGGCATTGTTTACTTAAGTTTTATTTGCAATTCCGTTTTTCTCCGTGAGAATTAATTTTAATATAATTAGCCCATTAATTCCTAAGATTTAAACGTTTAATACTTGAAGACAATTGCTTTGGTCAGATGCGCTGCAACAAATTAGGAGTAGCCTAGATATTTTGTAATATATGTGTTAACACCGTTTTTAATTATTGTTAAATGTATATTTGTTTAACTTTTAAAAATATATGTATAAAGTATTTTATTGTGGCACTTAAAGCACCTAATCTGTTGTATCATAACACTGAAAAGAGTTTTTTTTTTTTTTTATGGGCGCACAGCGCTTCTTCACATAGCCGATGGACGTGTTTATTTTTTCCTTTATTTACCTCAGATTGTGAGTAAAAAGGTGGAATAAAACATAAGAGGTTAATTTAAATAGTCGACTGTAGCTAAATTACTAACATTAAGCAATTAATTAATTAGCTATATATGATTGAAGCCGAAATAAAGCAGGCCTAAGAGTTCTAGTAAGTTTGTTGTTTGCCCGATCAAATTGTTGAATACAAGTAGATTCTAAAATGATATATCTTTTATTTCATTGTTTTTAACACTATTTTATTTGTATTATTCTATATTCATCTATATTTTACATGCCACGACCTGTTTATTATAATACAAGATGTTGAATTAGCCAACGATACATTAGCAGCACCTCACAAAAACGCTCTTGAACACAACTGAAATTAATTGGACAGATTGTGCACATTTATCCAATTTAAAAAGACCGCAAAATGCATCAGGAAATGGTAAAATATATCACACAGGATATCACGCGTGATACACATCGATTTAAAATAAACAAACAAACACACACTTCTCAGGCATGCTATGAGATCTGCATCTGGTTAAAACGTGCCACGTTAATACCAGAAGGCTCTTTCTGCTGTATCATATTCCCTAGCTCTCAACTCAACCCTGAAACACGCAGCTGATCACAACAAAGACACCTTTTCACTGGCACGAGCCCCTAACACTGCCCGAGCGCACCTGCAATGCATTTGCCACTTAAGCCCTTCATACAAAGTCGAATCGCCTAGAGCTGACCTTACGATACTTAAAGATACTTAACGCTGTGAAGGTTTTTTTAATTTTTCTTGCTGTCTTTTTGCATTCTTCTTCCGCTTTCTCCTCATTTGTTTATCTTGATTTACACTTGAGGCCTGTTCAAACCGTATGCGCAAACCGTATTTAATCACATCCTTTAAATAATCTCAAAACAGTTTTAGGGCCAATTATATACCAAATAAATACAAGCGCTGAACTGCAAGGCCCGGAGTTTCTGCTGCCGAAGCTTTACACATCGAATCAAATCAAAATTAGACAATTATCAGTGTTATTTCAGGTACAGTGAAATGTTAAATGGGCTAATTCGTTATTAGGTTTGTGTGCGTAGGCTATCTTATGTTGACAACAGCGGAACTAAACCATTTAGACTTGTATAGGCCTATTACGTATAGTTGTTTTACATTTAGCCTTCTGTATGTTGAAAAGCAACGCAGAAATATACAGAGCACTGACCCACATACTGAGTAGAATGCTTTTTGTTTGGAGGTTCTGGCTGAATTAATCATTTGATTTATCAAGCCCATATTTTACCAGGCTGGCTCAACGTGTCTGGCCTACAGCAATTCTTTCATCTGCTGTTTATCTGCTTTTTAATCTATTATGTGTTTATAAATGAAAACTTCTATCAAAGACAATGGTTGTCTACATTCCGCAAGATTGCAAAAGTTTGCTTCACTCCAGTGTGCCAGCAGTCGGTTGTAACAGTATAAAAAGAGAACAGATGAAAAAACGCCTGGTGTAAATAAAGCAAGAGTGCAAGTTTCATCTCAGTAAAATTGCATTTTTATCATATTAAAACTAGAAACATATTAAACATATATTATACCCTATAAATATTAATTGAGTTAAGAAACAAATTATATAGGAACACATAGAACGTTTATATCAATTACGAAAATTACTCGTTTAAACGAGAACAAAATTCTGTCAAACAAAGTAGTCGATTATTATTTTTTTATTTACTCGGGCATTCTAGCGTACAACGTTGAATTTGTTGTTGCAATTTTGGCAAGTGTTTATAATAGTTATTATTAAACATTGTTTTGTTGCGCTTCTGTTTTTATTGTTAGTAGAAGCATTTAGGGTTATGAATAATTTAAGGATTCCTTGCACGCGTAAGTGAAAAAAATAATAATTTCCAGATGTTTTGAAACCTTTGACCCCCACCCCCACCCCCTGTCCAAGGAATGCCTTATTAAGAGCCATGTATTTGTAGGAGAAAAATAAGAGCATTGTCAAATATTGTGCAACTAGCTGTGTGTAAACAGCGTTTTAAGAATTATTCCATGCTTTTTGTGGCCGCTAATCAATAACAAGCTCTGGCAGTCATTTAGGTAAATAATGGATTCAACAGGCGTTAGAAACCGATAAATCACTCGAGAGTTTAACTCCAACAAGACGACAATTTATTAAACAAATAGTAACTTTAGATATTTTCAAGAAGTATAAGAAAAAAATGTAACTCAGTTGTACACTCGTTACCTTTCTATACTGAATCGATTATAAATACTTAAGACATTTCCTTGCAAAAGTTGGTCCACCTGCTCTTACATGAAATAAATTAACACATTTTCTCTGAATCTATCTTGATGGACGAGCAGGGAGAGAATGTTTATGTGCAGCGAAATTATCCTACTTACCAACACGAGTTCACTGACCTAAAAGCTTCCTTAAATTACAGACACATGGCAAATAATACAAATATATATTAGACAATTTTGAAATTCATAAAACGCTTGGTCAGAACTTGCTGCAGTCGTATACAAAGGCTCCGGAAGCCCGGTAGAGTGGCTGACTGGACGGGAAAGCCATTTGACAGCTATTGCTTCCGGTCACCGGAGAGCTGTTCAGAGCTATCCGCTGCGTCTCGAACATCTCCCTCACCGCGTGAAAGTTCTGCTGCTGGCCGGGATAGCTTGCGCTCAGGTGTCCCAGCTCTCCGGACTGACTGAGGTACCAGGGTGCGAGTCGGTTCTGCTGCAAGTGCTGGCTCTCCTGGCCCGAGCTCTGGTGGGGGTGCGAGATTGAGGAGGCGCTTGTTGTGTTTGTGTATTCCGGTAAAGTGTCATCCCCGTGGCCGCGGTCCCCTGTGTACAGGCTCGTCGCCTGCATGTTGCAGTGATAAGTGGCGGGCTGGCCGCAGGGTGGACTGTAATGGGCGGGCTGCGGGGACGGCGAGTAGGTCAGCGACACCGAGCCTGGCAAAGCGGCGCGGGAGGCCGGCAGCTCCGCCGCGTGCTGCGGGGACCCTCGAAGCCCTGTCATGATTGTATCCATACTGAAGGCCTGCTGCGGCGTTTGCGACTGAGGGCTCCCGCTGCACGCACTCCCACCGCTCCTGTCTGGACTCTCCGTTTTAGGCACGGTGCTGAGGGGTGGAGTGCTGTCATGCGGGGGCGTGCAGGCCCCGTTCTCGGTCTTTATATCCCGGAGCTTCACTGGCTGCTGGGCGTCTTGCTCGCACCCTTGTCCCTGGCTGTCTTTGCCCTGCTGGTCACGCTCCTCTCGGTCCCTCAGCACGTCCTTCTTCTTGAAGCGGCGCCTCCGCCGCAAGAAGCTGCCGTTTTCAAACATGTTATACGAGTCCGGGTCTAGAGTCCAGTAGCTGCCCTTACCTGGCTTCTTATCATCTCTTGGCACCTTGACGAAGCACTCGTTGAGCGACAAATTGTGCCGTATGCTGTTCTGCCAGCCTTGCTTATTGTCCCGGTAAAACGGAAAGCGCTCCATGATAAACTGGTAGATCCCATTCAGCGTGATCTTTTTGTCCGCTGAGTTCTGGATGGCCATGGTGATGAGCGCGATGTAGCTATACGGAGGTTTCACCATGTCCTTGGGCTGTTGCGCAGGGGCGTACGGCCCATACGCGCGGGCCATGCCGCCTGGGTACTGCTCGTGGGCCGCGTGAGAGTACATGCTCATAGGCGCAGGCATACCGGTATATCCACCTCCGGCCGCGGCTCGATAAAAGCCTTGATCCCCGGTGATATAAGGCACTACGCCTAGAGGGCTTTGGCTAGACACGGGGTAGCGCGCCTGCATCGTACCCCTCTCTCCAACGCGCTCCTGCTGCGGACGAACAGAGACAAACAATAAGGTTAAAAACTAGGCACACGTCTTAAATCACTTCGAGGAGAAAATTCATTCCAGAGTTCGTCTCCTCCACCTTTTCCTTCTGTACGCTGTCTCAAAACTTTCATCCAAAGTTTCTTCCCAAGCGGATTTTCGAGTCTTCGCGGTGCAGGCGAATGAGGAGCAAAAGTCTTACGTGGAGAAGTTAGTGAATAGGGAAAACCTGTGAACTTCCCGCATCCGTCACTTCACAGGGACTTTTTCACCGAATTACCAATTCTGCCTTTTGGCTGAGCTCAGCGCTCCTCCCTAAACTCATCTCGCGACCAATAAGAACTCGAGTGCTGTTTGTGGAAAGACTGTACCCGAAGACCTTTTTCCCTGTGGGTATAAGCATAGTCTACCCTTGAGTTAAGGATAAGGAAGACGCAAACATACGGAAAGAGTAGAAATGTTGACAGAAAACTAGAAAATCAACACACCCTCAGGATACTTAAAAGACGTGAAATAAATAGAACCGATGACATCCGCCCTAGGGTGTAAAATGGCACGTTTTGTTTAAAAGTTCATGGCCAACGTTAAGAACGGGAGGTAAAACAGATTTACAATATATGTAAAGATGTCTAGTGTTTTCAGAGAACAAGAATAGCTCCCTGTTTTCGTTCACGTGTCAGGATTCATTTCAATCATTTGGCACTAATAGATGCGCTGGAGGCGTGAAGTAAAGCGGTGTTTGTTTTCACAGAAACAAATATACTGCTTGGGAGCAAAGAAAAATCTGTGCTGACCAAAAGGTGTAAATGAATGTCCTTTTTGGAGCGAAAAGCCACCCAAATTGTGCTTTACACTTATTCTTTGTTGGTGCGTGTTAGTGCGTTTACACTTAGGTGCTGCTTTAATTTTCTTAAAGCGTTAAAACAGGTCGTCCCAGTAAATAATAGCTTTAGGTTTTCGCTGAGAGCTCGCACCGCTTGTGACATTTTCTTCATCATGACAATGACAATGAAGGGAAGCCATTATTAATACAAAATTTGTTTTGTTAGAAAACATTGATGACAAGGTAATGGCCAATATATTTGTTGATCATGACTGTTTAACAGGCTTTTTGGGTTGTAAAGTAGGCTATTTAATATTACATTTGTTTGTGCATTTACACATAAAATAAAGAACATGGAGAAAACATAAAGGAAACAAAAAAAGGTGAAGACTAAGTGAAATCGTTACTCTCTTGGAGGAAAAATGATTAAATCAAAATATATTGTAAGAATTAAATCAATCATTTAATGAAAACTAAAACATAATTCTCAATTCATTATTACCAATGACAACAATAGCATCCAAATATAGAAATGAAACACCAATATAAATAATTAATATGACGTGTTCAATCAACAATAACAATAATTCTTATATACAAAGAAGAAGCGGTTTGTATTCACTGGCATTTTATTTTTCTCTGTTGGGTTTTTGTTAGACTTTTCATGATGGACTGCGTCTGTTGTAGTTAATTAACAACTGTTAACATTATATATATCGATATCACTGTAGCACACTAGATAAAAAGGTGAAATGTCACAAAGCGTCATTTACTTACAAATCTTTTTTTTTTTTTAAAAATGGCTAAATCAGATAACTGAATTGACCAAGCGGTGATACTTAAATGTAAATTCACGTTGGAAAACTGTTTTTATTTAATTATTTACTTATTTATTTATTTGATCTGAATGAAAATAATGTACTGAATGTTGTTACTCGGTTCAAATTAAAAATTGGTTACAGTGTCCTGCCTCATATTTTGCACTTGGACATATTCTTCATTTTCTTGTTTTTTAATGCCAATTTAAAAAACAATTGATTTAGGTCAATTCAGCATGGTGCAATGAGGAGCAATAATAAGCGAAGCGAGGAGCGCGTTTGTTGTTAGTTGGCCAAATTCACCTGCTAAATGTGTGTTTCTGTGTTTGATCGCCCCCTTGTGGCCATTTTGCACAAGCACCCATTTTGGGTAATTCGTTTTCTAAAAACAGCCATTCAGCCATTAGTGTATACATACAATTTTTTTTCAAATCAACCTCAAGATTTTAGGTTAAAAGGCGTATTATTAGCATATATTACTATATATATATATATAGGAATCTTAGGTTCTGAAACTAGTTTCCACTATAACCTTTTTATACTTGTATTTCATGCTGTATTTCATATCAGCTACCCATATATACATTATTTACAGTTAAACATGTACATTACATTAAATGTTCGGATTCAAATAGTGTGTATGTACTGTGAATATTAATTTCGCGGTCCATTGATAAGGTCAGCAGCTTGCCTAATGGTGTCAAATTAAGCTCTCACTAAGAAATGAATCTCTGGTGTTCCTTTTGCGTTTGAAGAATAGTAGCATGGGACGCTGCGCTGGTGCACAGATGTCAGACTGCACGCGAACAGGAAAGACCACACACTAACTTCTTCAAACAATGCGGTTAACTACAGCGAATGGGTTAGGGATGCAATCAGCTAATGCACTAAAAGGAATGTTCCATCGCCAGCTGCATAGAAGTAGCGTTATTCATGAGCATGAGGTGTATGAAGCCCCTCACGAGCTGATGTCACAGCTGTCGCCCGCATTTTTCGGAAAGTCTGCTTAACTTTGTCCAGTGTTTTAAGTCAGAGAGAACCTGAAAGGTGCTGTAACAGACTTTTTTGTTGAACGGTGTACAGAAAATGATCATACTCTCTCAATATCACTGAAATAACTGCCGTGAGATATCACGCTATCTCTGTGACAGTCAGATTATGTGTTTAGCCAATCAGAAAGCCTTTTTGCGCATTCACTGTCACAGCGGGCAGTCCACATATGGGAAACCGGAAGCTGCAACAAGACCGTGAAAAAATTGGGTGTGAACCAACAGCAAGAATAAAAATATCCACTATATTCTTTCCCAAAGAGTGGCCATTTGTAAATTGTATGGGTCTGGCTTTCGGTCTCATCAGCATTCAGCTATTTTTAGCTGTAAAAAACAGCTGGTTTTGCTGTTTATATTGCGTCTTACCATGTTATTTTAACATATTATCTTACTTATAAACACAATGGATTGTAGTGCAACGTGTTTTACCGTTTACTGCACGTTGTTTATTCTTCTTGTTTCCCCATAGCGGCTAATGAACCGGAAGTCTCGCCCATAGGCTTACTTGGTGGATAGGTAAAGCTTTTCGTCGCTGTAAAGCTCTTAAAAACAGACGCTTTGCTTTTGCTCGACAGGTAAGGATACAATTGTTTGTTACCAGGTTGTGTTTCTTTTGTTGGCTAAGTTTGGTAGATATTCGATATGGAACATCAAAAGTTCCGCTTTTAATAGGTTGTGTCACTGTAATACTTGGTAGGCTGCTGTGTGAGGTAAATATTGTTTGTTTTTTCACTTGCTTGGGTGTGTGATTCAAACTGGAGCAGAGTTCACTGGTGAGCCATGGCAACTTTCTTGCCAGAGTTTTAAGATGGTAATCAACAGAGTCAGAGATCAGATATCAGTCATAATGAATTTATGTATTTTGTTTCATTCACACTATCCCAAAAATATCCCAAGCCTTGATATTGTGACCCAGTCATTTAGAGTTCATTGCTGAGGTGTTTCCAAACCTTTTAAGATAGTAATTAGATGTGAAATATCAATATAAATCACAATTTATTAAAAAAAAAAAAAAAAAGTTAAAAAAAATACGATTTTGTCTTTGACCGCTGGGGGGACCCATTGCACCACTTTTATTAGCGAGAGCAAGCTATAAGTATAAACAGCACACCCTGAATAAAGGAGAAAGGCTTTTTTCTGCTGTCACTATCACTTTACCACTATTATGAATTTTTTTTTTTTTTTATGTATAGATAACATTATTACAATGCCTATTTCTTAGAACAAGCTCATAACATATGATGCATGGGAACAAGCTATGGTAATAAATACATCTCTTACAATACAACTCTTTTGGTAGCTGGTTATGGTTATTAAACCAGTAACTTCATTGCTGCCATAATTGTAGCTTTTTTTTTTTGCTCATTACCACAATACAATATTCTGCCTTGTATGAGGTCAATGAACAAAATATGCAATTCGTAGAGCTAAAACATATGCCTTGACTCATAATGCTGCAAGTCATCTCTTTAATGAAAGTCATTCTCCTCTTGAATCAAACATTATAGCTGTTCCAGCAAAAGACATCCCAGATTATGGTTTCTTTTCATCAACATTTTATCTTGTGAATCAGATTAAATGTTGTGCATACATTGTTAGTAGTTCATAAAACATGAGGGCATCTCAGAATGTCTCCTAAAATATTTAATTTGTATTTAATTAATAATTTTGGATATGCAAATCTGCAGCTAGAAATAAAAAACACTCAAAGCGGATTCTTTGGATTTAACAGTGTAAGACTTGAAGGCGTCATTTTAGGACATGCTTTAAATGTGTCTTTGTTTTACAGTCAATCAGCAGTGAACTCTATACAGAAACACATCTGGTGCACAGTTTTCATGAGATGTAGGAACGAGAGCATGAAACTCTGTGAGACAAAATTAATTCAGCATCCATTTGGTTTGGGATTTATTCCAAATTTATGTTTCAGTATGTTTCGGACACTTTAAGTTCAGCCGAGGCCAAAAGATACTGCTGCATCAGTGCATTTCTGTCTATGTGAGGTTTTTTTTTATTTTTTTTTTTATAATATACATTATCAATTCAATTTTGTAATGACAATGTCTTGTTTGTTGAAATCAGATTTCCAGATCAGATCATCCCCGGATAATAATTATCCTAATATTTAATATTGTGCTTGGCGACATTAACATATGCGTTTCTTTTATTACCCTACAGTTTGCGAACTTTGTTTATATGGTCATTTCCAGGTGATTTTACAGGTTTATATAAATACCTCCGGCATGCTTTAATAATGAGGCTTTGTATTTTTTGGAAAATAACTGTGTTTTGAAGACGGGTGCGATTGATGTAGATGAATGTAGCTGTAAGTATAACTCTTGTTTATTAGTAACTATAAATGTCTCATTGTTGTCCTTTCCAAATATTCGCTCAGGTATGCCGCTTTGTTTATAAAATCAGAAGGAATATTGGCAGTCATCGAGGTTTTCTATTTCACAGGCGTCGGGTGAAGGTACATTAAGTCACCAATAGATGGCGGTAGATGACTATCTAAAAGCGTCGACTGCTTGCGCCACCAAAAATCACACGAATAGTTTCTGAAATGAGCTGAACTTGTTTTTAAATTCACACGTGTCCTTTTACTTTTAAAGATTAAGAATAAAACTTTTTTTCGGTTTTATCTTTTGTTATCTATCCCTACGAGCCAGGTTCCTTAGGCACTACTGCAAGTAGCTTAAATTAAGTTAGAAATATAAAACATGTTCGATGAGTTACGACGGGAAGACTGCTTTAAAAGTCATTTAGGAGTTATTACAATGATTACCAAAAACATCTTCAAGTACTCAAATGATATAAAACCTTTAATTCACCATGTTGGCCAAACCAGCGATTAATTAAAACGTTGGGTAGGCTAAATTAGGCTGAACCATGTTGAAAAACAATGAATAATCATTTGTCTAATTTCATTGTTTTCTTTATCTTTAATTGTAGAGTATAGAAGAAGTGAATTTACTACACAGTGTTGCAATATTTAATTTGTTAAATATTATTATTATATATATATATATATAAATAATATTATATAATATTAATATTAAAACTTTTTCCTGACGCATTTTAATCTTTATTTTGACGATTTACACGAGGAAGACCGAAGCTAGTTGTGACACCTTTACTCCAGTAAATATTTCACAGGGCAAGATATTTATTATTATTATTATTTTAAACGTCGATTTCTGTAAAGATGTAACGTTTCGGCAACAAAATCGCTATTGAAAATTTACAGAAAATAAGTTGACTTTTTGACCGAGAGCATGTTGTCACTATGAAATTTGCCTTTAAAAAAACTGGGCTATTATATGGTTATGAAATTATGAAACACAAAACAATGAAACTGCAAAAATGTAGGCCTGAATGTTCAAATTAATAATAATAATAATAATAATAATAATAATAATAATGTGATTAAAACTGTGACAACTTGCCGCAACCTGTCGTGTGAAAAATATCGTCAAACCTCGATTAAAAACCTTAATTTTATAACTGGCTTATTGTATATTGTTTGCTTGTTTACCTGACAGCTATTACAAAAATATAATAGCCTACGGGGATTTTGGAAAGCAGAGTTCACAGCAATTATTCTGATGTTGGGTGGTTTAAAATAAGTGTTTGTAATCAACAGGAAAAACACTGAAGAGGAAAAACAGACATTTGGACTTATGACTCAGATAGATAGATAGATAGATAGATAGATAGATAGATAGATAGATAGATAGATGAAGGTCTTGGCCTGTCGGTCAGGCAAAAACACACTATTTTTCTTGAAATGTTTTATTACTAACTTCCACATTGCACTGTACAGATTAAATGAAATATATGTGCTTAATTAAAACTACTGAAATGTAACCACAAGGCATAAAGTGCCAAGTCCATGACTTCATGAGTTTAACTGTTTCATATGCGCTCGGTGCGGTGAGGTCAAGTCAAGTCGCCATTGGCTTTTTTGCTGGTTTTCAAAAAATAAATTTCCAGGCATTTTGTGAGTGCACACTTATTAATCCTTCATCAACTGTGTTTACCTCACAGTTATCCAAGTGCTTATCTTTGTGCAACTTGCTCCGCAACAATCGGACTACATCACGCAAGGTTTGACGTCTTGATGCATGCTCTGATGGTGGTGATGGTGGTGATGATGGTGATGATAATATCCACCAGCAGACGGATGGAAAGAGGTAATTCCGTTAAAATTCAACATGAAGTCCTTCCGTTCTCCGACTGGGGAAGAATGTGTCGGATAGCGCGATATACCAACTGGGGACAAATATATGCACAGTGAGATAAATGTACAAATAATGATCAATACATAAAATTATGTCTTTATTATTATTATTGTTGTATTTTTAATCAGCTTATACATGGGTATACCATTTTACCCACATATACAAGCGTTGAAAAATTTTAATGTAGCTGCCTTTAAATGTTTTGTAACAAAATTTCTTTTACCATTTTATTTTTAAGCATACAAATTGTTTTCAAATGCAGTATTCAATAAAAATTAGATTTTTTTCGATTGCGCTAGGCCTTTTCTAATAACATTTCTGTTCTTATACAAATATATTTTACGTTTAGATGAAAATATAATGGTTCTTAATCTCTGTCATGGTGATAATAATAATTATAATTCTTAATATTGTTATTTTTATTGTTATTATTATAATATCTTAATATAAACGAGTTTTGCTGTTTAGTACCCAAAACTAAAAACATGGACAACGTAGGACTACTTAAATCAACGTCAACACTTTTGAGCCATGATCACAAAGCATAATATGAATTGAAATCATATTATTATTATTTATCAATTTAAAACATTTTGTACAGTTTGTAGTCAT